>CAMOHE010031540.1:0-132095 GCA_946598075.1 Artocarpus hirsutus
GAAGACCTAAATCTACTACTAAAATTTTGATAACAGAAAGTTTTAGCTACCAATTGATTGGCAGAAAAATCGTACAATTTTTAGTAGGAAAAATGTGTATTATTTGGTAGCACAATCGTATGTTATTTGGAAAACAAAACGGTGTATTTTAAAAAAAATGTACATCGAATAAAATTTAAAAAAATAACAAATTTAAGAAACAAAATTTCTCATACTAATAACTCTAACATAATTTAACATAGTAAAACATATGCAAGTCCTACAGAACCAAAAATATTCAAGAAATAGGAGCTGACAGTGGCAGTGGAGGTTGGCCTTCTTTTCTCAGTCCGAGGGCTGATTACGTTGTTAAAGTCGCCTCTCATTGATAGTATAGCCTTCTGTAATAATACAACACACGGTAAATATCAGTTGGCCAAATATATGTGACTATCTTTAGGTATGTTCGTTGGAAAGTAACTTGTAAAAGAAAGAAAGAAATAAAACAGGTTGGATCATGTAATATAATAGGGCTGTAGGCAAGCTCAGAAGACGTAAAATGATACAACACACAGCAAATATCACTACACCTTGAGGCAAAAAACAACTCCATATATTTTTAAAACATGATACTTAGAAAAGCACGTGCGAGCCATATGATTAGGGGCTCATCATCTATTTTTCCTTAATACGTGTCATTCTTCTTACAGACAACAAAAATATACCCAAGAAGTGGCATACGAGTGAAAGATTATATAATCAATGAGAGAGCACCAATCACATCCTTTGGATCTTCTACTTTGCCAAGAAACATATTATAAAAGACATGCAAGGGAGAAGTTGACCACTCCAAGACTTCAGAATGCTAGCCGCAAAATCAATAGCATTAAAAATTTCTGAACAAATCATAACTGTATTAGCCAAGAAAACAAGACTAACTACTACCAAATAACATACTGTTACAACAACTCATTATTAAATCAAGCATATTCACCAATAATCACACTAAATACACAACTTTTCTAAACATCCCAAATTACAATAACCTTAGTAAAGCACAAGTGTAATTCATAAAGAGACACTATTCTAATTTGATAAAACTAATTCTGAAGATTGTAAATTTGTGTGTCTGTGTGTGAGACAGAAGGGCAATGCATAAAAATTTAAGAGAAGAAAGAGACATATTGTAATATGGGCCATTTCAATTACCCAAAAAAATTCCACTAAGTACACCTTCCCTCATTCGATCAAATCTGTTGATAAGCTAGTTTTTTACTAGTAAATTAGATATTTTTAATTTAATATTTTGTAAGTTTTTGAGTCTTTTAATTGGTTTTTATTTTAGTTTGGTTGAATTTATTTAAGTTTAGTTTTTCTTTTTTAAATATTATTTTCCCTTATTTGTGTTGGAAAATTTGGTTTGATGACTGATATGTAAATTTGGAGCTCAATTAGAGTTTAAAGAAGGATTAAAATTAAAATACTCATAAAAAAGGAATAACGTGCCAGCTCCATCAGCACAGACCATCCGATTCAGCTAAGAAAGTCTTCAAACGCGCGCGTCTTGCAACCCAAGTGAAAGGAGCGTCTGCAGGCAGTGGGCCCCCGCGCTCAGGGCATCCATTTAGAATGTCGATCCAGTGTGGCGCTCCAGAGTCCGTTTCCGTGCAACCCGTACTGCAGGAATCTGCTGCTGCCACGTGTTCATACTTCTCCTTGTTCTCGGCCACTTGTTCACACGCTGATGCTCCTAATACTTGTTTTCCTTGTTTCGTATGGTTGGAAATCAGTAGACACACACACACACATATATACATTTATATATATGATGGAGCAGTAAGGATCATTGGCACGAAGGGGAGGCTGCTTTGCAGCCGAGCCGCGAGGAAGAGCCGAGAGAAAGTTAAAAGAAAAAAAAAAATTTTTAGGTTTTATTTATTTATTTATTCACATACGTCTAGGCTTTTATTATTAAAGAAGGCATTTTTCAAGGCTAGAATTAGAAAAATATTTAGAAGACAAGTCTTGAGACATGTGGCACCTCCAATTTAGTTTTATTTTCTGGTTTTCTATTTCTTTATTTTTATTCTTTAATTATGCTAGAACCAATATTTTCTTTAATTTAGTTTTAATTATGTTTTAATTTTCTTTTATTAGGGCTACGAAATTATCAATTCTATTTTAATTTAATTCTTATTTATTTTTACTTTCAAAGATTTATTCTCCAAAAGTTTGTTGTTTTATGTTGAGTATTTATTGTTGTTCTTGATGCTTTTAATTGCTGAATCACCAATTAATTGATTATGAGACCTATAATGAAACCGGAAAGAGATTTATAGGAATAGCTTCTTATGGTAGACATCATAGGTTACATGAGGCATAGAAATATAGCAACCTAACTTGTGTGGGTTCTTAGAGAACTAAAGACCTTAATGAATTTAATATATTTAATTCACATAGGAATATAGTGGGTTAATATATTAGGGTATTTTTGGTATAACTCGAAAGAGAGAGTTGAATAAGTTAGGGGTTACTCGTCCTTCAAATATTGCAATAGGCGATGTTAGTAAGAATAATGAATTAAATTAGATTAGTGTTGGTGAAATCGGATACTCTAGCCTTTATTTATTTGTGTTATTTTTATTTATTTATTATTTATAATTTGTTTCATTATTTTATATTTTATTTTCGATCATTCAATTAACTTTAGAATTAACTAATTTTTGTACTTGATTAAATTAACTCAATCCTCATGGGAACGATATTTTATACTTATCACTTTATTACTTGTCCATAATTCTATGCGCTTGTAGATTTTTTGCAACATCTGTCAATGCAAGAAAAATTGAATTAAAACAATGGGCAAGAAAATTGCACCTGAAACACCAAAAGAAACAAACTTTTTGCTTTTTTGGGAGAACCAGAATAAAAATTGGTAAGGGAAGATTTTTTTTGCAACCCAAAACATAAACAATGTTTCCAAATAATAAAAAACTAATGACCTAATGACCAAACATTTTAGCAAAACAATCAATTCAGCAAAAAACAAAAAAAAAAAAAAAAAAAAAGAGAGAAGAAGAAGACTTATAGAGAGGGCTAGAATGAAAGATGGCTCGAGAGTGGGGCAGCTTAGGGTTGAAAACAGTGGTGACGGCGGGCTGCGAACGGTGTTCATGGGCTAGGACAAAGTCAGGGATGATAGACGGAGGTGACGACAAGAGCGTTGGGGGCTATAGATGGTGGCAACGTTGGACTAGCAACAAGCATAGTGAGGGAGAGAGACATGCGACGAGCATAGAGGGGAAACGTTTTTCTTTTTCCTCTACTCTGATGCAGACTAAGAGTCCTTTGTTGGTAGGGTATAAGAGCTAGTAAAAAATTAGGACATGTTATTTTTAAAAGGTCATTTGTTACCAATATTTTAGAGCAAAATTAGGTATTTACTATTTACTAAATGGATTGCCTTTATTTAGTCATAAAAATAAACAATAATAAAAAAAAGACAAGCAAAAACTTTAAAACTACAAGTTAAAGACATTTTCCTATCAAATGATTATTTGGTTTTTGCTACCAAAACTGTATTTTGGTAGTGAAATGACTAATTTAGCTACTATATTTTGATAGCTGATCGTAAATTTGCTAAGAAATTCTTATTTGGTAGCAAAAAATTGACTAGATTATTTTTTGTGCAATCATGCCATTTTCTTTAAAATATATATATAGATATCACCGAGTTTTTTTTTTTGTCTAAAATATGTTTTAAAAAAATCTACTAAATTTATAATTATATATTTAAGAATTAAATTACAATATTTTTTAGTAGTTAAGCGAGCCAATTAAATTACAATATTACAGCATATACCATACATCGTATACATGCATATATACCTACTAATTAGTAAGGCACATACTTCATAGAGGATAAGTAAGTGTATACCTAATAAAATATAAATTAATAGCATGTAAAATATCTATCTCCATAAAAATAAATGGTTTTTTTTTTCACTTAGTCATGAAAAAAAAAAGAATAAAAAAAAAGACAAGCAAAATTTCAAAAAGCACAACGTAAAGACTCTTTGCTACCAAATGATTTTTTGACAGCAAAATGAGACTTTTGGCTACTAAAACTGTATTTTGGTAGTGAAATGACTTAGCTACCAAATTTTGATAACTGAATTCATAAATTTGCTATCAAATTCTTATTTGGTTGTAGAAATCTCACTACACTATTTTTTATGCAATCATGCAATTTTTTTTTTTAAAAAAAATATAGATATCACACAACTTTCTTTCTTTGTCTAAAATATGTTTTAAAAATATCTACTTAATTTATAATTATATGTAAGAATTAAATTACTTTTGTAGTTACAATATTACGGCATACATTATATATCATATGCATGTACATATATCCACTAATTAGTTAGGCACGTGTTTTGTAGACAATAAGTAAGTATAGATCTAATGCAATATAATTTAATAGAATGTACAACATCTTTTTTTCGTAAAAATAAATAGGTTGTCTTCACTTAGTCATGAAAATAAACAATAATAAAAAAAAAAAGATAAGCAAGAATTTAAGAATTTTAAAAGTACAACTTAAAGACATTTTGCTTCCAAATGATTATTTGATGACGAAATGAGACTTTTAGCTGTTGAAACTATATTTTGGTAGCGAAGTGACTAATTTAGCTACCAAATATTGGTAGTCGAATTCATAAATTTGCTACCAAATTCTTATTTAGTAGGAAAAAACTGACTACACCATTTTTTATACAATCATGCAAATCTTTTTTAAACAGTATTATTATTTTCTTTTATATTTTAAGATATCTTTCAACAGTAAGAACTAAAAACATAAAAAATATATTAGAAAAATTATATTTTGCTACCACTTTTTTAGTGGCCAAAAGATCTTGAAGCCATACTTTCAACTACCAATATATTTTGATAGCAAAAGGCATGTTTTTAGACCAAATCTTCAGTAGCTAAAACATACTTTTTACTGCCAAACTTGTATATTGGTAGCAAAAAGTTCTTGGTGTTAAACCATTTTGGCTTTGAGCCATATTTTTGACAATCAAATGTATTTTGGTAGTAAAAGGAATGTTTTTGAGACTAAATATTTAACAGCAAAAACGTACTTTTTACTACCAAATTTGTATTGGTGGTAAAAAGTCTTTGGCGCTAAACTATTTTAGCTTTGTGCTATATTTTCGACTATCATTGGTATTTTGGTAGTAGAAGGCATGCTTTTGAGACTAAATATTTGATAGCAAAAATATACTTTTGCTACCAAATTTATCTTGGTAGCAAAAAGTTCTTGGTGACAAACCCTTTTTGTTTGACACTATATCTTCAACTACTAAACCCATTTTGGTAGCAAAATGCATGCTTATTTGATAGTGAAAACACAGTTTTTGCTACCAAATTTGTCTTGATTAAAAAATTCCTTGGCGGCAAATCGTTTTGGCTTAGTATCATATTTTCGGCTATCAAATGTATTTTGGTAGCAAAATACATGTTTTTAAGACTAATTATTTGATAGCGAAAACCATAATTTTTGCTATCAAATTTGAATTGATAGCAAAAGTTCTTGGCGCCAAATTATTTTGGCTTTGTGCATATTTTTTGCTATCAAATGTGTTTTGATAGCAAAAGGGATACTTTTGGGATTAAATTTTTGGTAACCAAAACATATTTTCTACTACCAAATTTGTATTGGTGGCAAAAAGTCCTTGGCGCTAAACCCAAATTGGTTTGGCGTTATATTTTTTGCTACTAAATAAAATTTGGTAGTAAAAAAGTTTGATTGTGGTATCAAATTTGATCGCAGAAATTCTATTTTGTTCTATGAATTTTGACCATCAAAATTTGGTAGCAAAAAGTATCTTTTCGCTACCAAAACTTACCAATTTTTTTAGTAGCAAAATTTTTGGTAGCTATAAGATCCGCATTCTTGTAGTGAACCCTGCAGATTTAACCAAATATTTATGTTAAGAGTGCCCTAACAATGACTTAGATAATAGATAGTTAAAAATAACCTTATAGGATTTTGCTTCCATCCACTCACTTGAGAAAAGCAAAAGATTATTATGTAGTAATTGATACAGGTGGACATTACTAAATTCTTAATTGAAAATTGATTATTAAGACAGCCTGTGTCTTCTAGTATTTCAGCCAATATGACTAGGTAAAGTTATTATTTTATTTACATTCTATGGGCTAATATATCTTAATTTTTGTACGGCTTGAAGTTTTCAAATAAAAATGTACTTTTTAACACGTTAAATATAACTTTCTTTGTAATCGAACGTAACTTTTCCTGTAATATAACCGAATTCTTAACGGAATTTAATTTTTTGTACTGCTGCTTGAAGATTGTTCATACCAAATGCAAGATTTTAATGAATATTTTCATAAGTAAATATTTAAGCCCATTCTCAGTTAGGGTAAAAGACAAAGATAATACTTATGGTAATTGATTTTTTTTTTTTTTTTGGCTGGATAAGTAGTTGCAATAACAAAATAAACATATTGTTTTAATACTCCATTTGGAATCTAGATGCTGTGGCTCAGTGTACTACTCCACTGTTTGTGATCATTTGGGGTAATACCTTCTAGACTCGGTGCTCTACTTTGGAATTTATTTATTTATTTTTTGCAAAAAAAGAAGAAGATACATTTAACTTATTTCTGTCAGGTTTATCACATATATACTTGATACATACTTGTTTCCAAGGTGGCACAAAGTTACTGTCACATAGTGCGAGCAATGGAAATTATATGCATAATTGCATACCCCTCTATAATTTTAAAAGAGGATCATGGTTTTTTTCTTACTTGGTCTAGGTTTGATTTGTCCCCCACAACCAACCAACCCACCCACCCACCCACCCCCCCACCCACCCCAACCCAAAAAAAAAAAACAAAAACTTTTAAGAAAATTATATTAATTAAATACTAAATCTAGAGCTGATGATCATGATGAGGTCAACCAGATCATGTTAAGGTCAACCAATTCAGCGCTCCCCTAGCTTTTGATCCCATCTTGATTTCACATAATTCCAACCAATTGTATTCAACAATCCAGCTGGTCAGTTTTCATGAAGACCCATGTAAATCTTGCCTTTTTGTTCGCTACCCTGACAATAATCATTTACAAAAATTATCCCAATAATGCTAGCTAGCTATAGCTTAATTAACTGCAAATTTAATTAATATATTTCTTGCAAAAAATAAATAACAAATACCATATTAGTGCTGTGTATTGCAGAATATATATAGGGAAAAAAATAATTTCTGTGCATTGCAGGAAAAAAAATAATTTCTAGCTTTGTTCATGCTTTGTCAGACAAAGTAAAAACAAAACAAGCTGGTCTCCTTTTAACAATTTAAATAAGAAACAAATAACAATGATAATTAAAAAATATGCATAAACAAACAAAAGGACACAAAGGGCACGAAGTAAAGAAAAGTAGCCCGGCCTTGAAAGAGGGAGAAGAAACCAATCAGTTGGTACAAAGTACGACTTGTTTTATTTGGCTGTGATTTTAATTAACCTATTTACCGGTTAAAAAAAGTGGCAATTTGCTCCTGTGCCCTTCAACATCATTCCCACCATAGGATCTAATCTGAAAGGCCAAAAAATGGGGCACTGCCCTAACCTTAGATATATATATATATGTATATATATATATAACGACATATTACTTTTGTTTTATATAATTTTTTTTACGTTAAATTAATATGCGGGCCTCTTAATACGAATAAAAATATCATGTTTTAATTTTTTTATGCCAAAATACGAGATTGTGGTGTCAATTAATCAAATTTTAATTCTTTTGAGTTTGCTACAACGAAATCTAACTTACGACAATATGTCATCTTGGTCAAACTATTTAAAGTTGACCGTCTTTGAAAATCCAATTAACTTCAAACTTTTCATAGTTTATACTATGTACGGAACGGTTTTTCTTTTTTACAAAAATACATTATGATAATTAAATTACCACCTTACTCAATAGAACACAGAAATCATATAGAAAGACAGTTTTATATATTCTGTAAACTTAAAAAACAAAAAAGTTGTTGACTACTTCTTTGTCTCACTTTATTGTTTTTTCTATTTTTCAGTGAATGGATAAGTTTATTACAGGTGTGAAGTGGATTAAAAAAAGATAAGCATTAGTCTTATTGTCAGGCCTTTTTTTGTTTCAAGCATATATAAGAGAAATATTGATCAAATCGCCGTATGTAAAGATGCATTATGAAAAATGGAAGTCATTCTCTTTCTTTCTTTGTTTTTTTTACCAATATTATATATCATATAACACAACATTCATATATGTCTCGCATAATTTAATATACAGTTATAAGCATTCATAACTTTTTTTTAATATACAATTTCTAGCACAGTATTTTATCTAAATTGACAACAACAGATTATACAGTTACGCTAAATCTGCCGCTCAATTTCATAAAAAGACGACGAAAAGACAAACAGAAAAGAAAGAGGAGCGAAACCCGAAGAGCCGGTCCGAAGCACAAGCTTGAAAGAAACCAAATAAAATTAACATAAAGAAAACAGACGTCCGGCAAAAGAAAAGATCTACTCTATTTGCAAATAAAAGAGAGGCCTCATTAAAACCTTTAACTTGTAAAATCCAGTGGGAAAAAAAAAATAGAGAAAAAAAAGCGTGCAAAATTTTAGACTGACCTCCTATCCCCAAAAAGGAAAAAGAGTGTGTTCACAACTTCATATCAGTTTAGAATTAATTTGAAAATGACATAAGCAAATAAAGCAGAGTGGGAGTGGGGCAATCTTCCCATAACTACAAGACAAGATGTCGTTTTTTGTCGTTGCTAAAAGACTTTAGTGAGGACAAGTTGTCACTAATTTATCATTGTTGCAAAATTGTTGCTTATAAGTTTAATTTTGTTGCTGCTAAAAGGGTTTTGTAGTATTATTGAAAAACAAACTTTTTGCAAAAATTATCGTCGCTAAAAGTTTTCATTTTTTCAAAATTTAAATTTAAATTTTTACTTTTAGGGACGTCATTTATTTTTATGAGAGTTTTATATCGATAGCTGTGTAGTCTCTAGATCTTTTATTATATTATAGCAACAACATTTGTCGTCATTAAAAATATCAATTTTTTTAAAATTTATATTTAATATTTTTTAAAATAATTTATTTTTAATAAATTAAGGGGTTAATTTGTGATGTTTGTGTCTCTCTTTTTTATTAATTAATTATCTTGAAGAAAAAATTGATGATTGAATATAAATTATTAAAATTTTATTAATTAAAGTAGCAAAATAAAATAAAACTGGGGCACTATTTTATTGGATCAACATTAAATTTTTGAAAAGACCGTGTTCTCTGGCTCTAGGGGTGTTCCCTTTCTCCATTATGACAAACTGTAAAGTATAGTCAAATCTTGTTATATATAAATGCATATAATGTCTAATCTCTTAAGTTTTGTGCATCATACCATTTTCTTCGTCATTCGTCATTCGCAGCAGCTATATGATTCCCTCCTCATCCATTAGGGCTAGATGAGCTTCCAGCTGACTACGTTACTTGAGTTTGTCTCTCCTCATCGATATGAGATTGTAATTAAATAAAATGAAAGAATGAACTAGCAAAATGTATAAAGTATAAATGTTTAAAAAGTATTATTATACGATTTTACTTATTAATTGTTAAATATTATTAATTATAGACCACTTAGATAATTTATAATATTTACTTAATTATTATTATTACTCAAATATAATTAATGATTCATTATTAATTAATTTTACTTATTAAATGTTAATTATCATCATTAATTATAAACGAACAACGATATTTCCTGTTTGTCAAACTATTAAAAAGTAAACGGTCTTTCAAAATCCAATTGTCTTCAAACTGTTCATAGTTGACACTTTGTGCGGATATACCATACGTTGAATACACACACACACATGTTTATTAATTTACAACGACATCGTCAGGAGATGCATGAACACGAATAACATCACAAACAGTCAACGTCAATCCATCCATCCCCCCTCTCCTCCATTATTAATTGACCCTTTCTTTGTCTTACTTTCTCTTTTTTTTTTTTTTTCTTCCAAGAATGGATTCGTTCAAAATTATTATTGCCATTTGGTGTGAAGTGGGTTAGAAAAGATAATTCATTGATTTTTGTCGTTAAAATCTTTTTTAAAGTGTAGAACACACGTTGATCATGTCGCCAAATGTAAAGATGTATCAAATATTGAAAATGGAAGTCATTTTCACTTTTTGCGAGGCTGCAATTTCACCAATCACGAAAAGAGGAAAAACAAAATAATATGCTTGTATTGATCAAATTTTATGATACTCAACATACATATATATTTTAAGACACCGCTACAGTAGCAATTAAGCATTAATCACAACTTTACTTATCATCAGTTTAGTATTAATTTCAAACTGGCATAATAAATTATTATAGTAAAACAGGGTGGGAACGGCGCAATCTTCACATCCATTTTCCCTCCACACACTTTATGTGGTATAAAAATACCTCAAGAACGTCTCCAATACAAGGGGCTTTTTCAAAAATAACTTTTTCAAAAAAATTTATTTGATCAATGATCTTTTTTTTTTTTTTGGTTTTTGGCATAAAAAAAACTAACTTTTTGGACATTTCAGTTTTTTTTTGTTTTCACCCTAGTTAGGTCAATTTCCTTGATATAGTCCTTTTTCTCTTTTCTCTGAAAAAAGCTGAGACAGTTTCGGTGCTCAGAAAAAGCCTTTTTTTAGTGCCAAAAAAAAAAAAAAAGAGGTCATTTACTTAATTTCAAATTTTCTTTAATCCTTTTTTCAAAACATCCCCCAATTACAATGCTATCTTGATGTGTTAATGTTAAAGTTTGAAACTTGAGTATGAAAAAACTCTCTAGTATGATGTTATTTTTTTGCTAATTTGGTAATAAGTTTAACATATAACAAATTTGATATTTAATTTTTATCGGTTGATACATTAACTTTTTCTTTCAATCCTTACAATATTATCACTCTCGAAGTATTTTAATACTAAAAGTTTGCTTTTACTATTTTTAAAGCTTGATAATTATGAAAACAAGATGGATATCAGATTAAAAGAACATCGCATATTGAAGTGTAAAATATAATTAATATGCTATTTTCATTTTTTTATCGTAAATATATTATTCACATCCACATTAGTGCTACTAGAGATGGTCAAATAAACTATCGGATTTTTATATCTACCCGATCATAAAAGGAGGTGATATGATTGGTCATCTTTCCTAATAAAGTCTTAAAATGGGGTCAATCCCTATACCTGCCCAAAGAATAGATATTCATGAAAAATTCATGTATCACGCGGAAATGCTTTACATCATCAAAGTTAGTCTTATGTTAAAAAGAAAAATAAATTAGGCAAGTTGGGTGAGGGATTGCACTTTTCCGTCCACGCTCTATGTCTTCAATAAAGAGATCTATATAGAGCCGGGACCTCAGGTCAGGCCCATGATTCCCATGGAAATGTGTGGCATATCTAAGGGAGTTTGTTTTATTAATATAGTCCAATTTAATTTTGTTGGAGCGGCTATTACTGTTTAAATTTGTGTTTGGTAAAGCGTTTAGTTTGAACTAAATTAACACTTCAAACCGGAATGAACTACATAATTTAAAATTTAAATCCCTCTTTATTTTAATATTTCAAACAAATATTAAACAGTAATTTCACTACTATATTTTTATATTTTTAATTTAACATTTTTATTTCATATTTTTTTTCAATTAGATAACTTTATTTTACATATTTTTTAATTAAACAAAATCTCATGCTTCAAAGTAGAGTTATCAATACTTATCCAAACACAAATTCGGTTCTGATTTCCTGTTTAAATTAACACTTTATGATTGCATATCCAAATATTAGTTCAGATTATTGTTTAAAAGTATAGTTAGATTTTTCTATCCAAATAAAAAAGTTCAAATGAAGACAATTCGAACAAAACGGACCAAACAGGCGGCAAATTAATTTAATACTATTTGCTACTAGTGCTAGTCTACAACGTGGCAAATTTGATGGCAGTTTCAAAGTTCAGTTTGTAATTAGAACGAAATTCCCAGGAAAATTCGATAATTTCTGTCTTCGACACCAACTATGAATGAATGGATCAACTTTGAACCAGAAAGACAAACAAACAAACCAAAAAAAAAAAAAAAAAGTTGACCAAAGACTTTTTACGCTCTATATATATAGATAGACATACACATTGATATCTCCTCAATAAGAAAGCATCACAATCTTGAACAACTTCAACTAATCCCATTATTATATCAATTCATCCCATATTATTATTGAAATATTTTTAGTTTTTTTTTTCCTGCCAAAAAACAGTTGGAGTTGAGAGAAATGGTTTTGAAATCACTTCTTGTGGCCTTATCTTTCCTTGTCATTTTGGTTATTAATGTTCCAACGGTGGAAGCAAAGATTCGCCATTACAAATGGGAGGTGAAGTACGAATACAGGTCTCCTGATTGCTTCAAGAAACTTGTCATCACCGTTAATGGAAGAACTCCGGGACCCACAATATTGGCTCAAAAGGGTGACACAGTCATCGTTGAGCTCAAGAACAGCTTGGACACAGAAAACGTTGCAATTCATTGGCACGGAATAAGACAGGTAAATTCAACATGTTGAAATAAACCAAAACAATTACGGGTTTTTATTTTTTTTATTTTTTTTTATCATCAGTTTTATCTTTCTGTGTAGATTGGTACACCTTGGTTTGATGGAACTGAAGGAGTAACTCAGTGCCCAATTTTGCCTGGAGAAACCTTCACATATAAGTTCGTCGTTGATAGGGTAATTAGTCATCTACTTGGCCCTTTCTTTTTTTCGTGGGAACTATTATGGCAGGAATTGTATTTTTATCTCGTCGATAGACACGGGTATTTTTATAGTTAGGATTACTTTTCAACCGTCTAATCTGTGAGTGTTTATGTTAAAAATTTACAATGTGCGAAACAGAAGTTCTTTCAATCATAGATCTGATTGTTTAAAAATTAATCTAATGGTTAAAGTATCTGTATCTATTGATAGTGAAAAAGTACCGTTGATATCATATTTTTTTGCCTTTTTTGTTTTATATATTTTTGAATCAAAAATTACTTTTTTAGTATTAAATTTTTGTTTTCCTTTTGTTTTTTCAATTTGTAGCCTGGGACATATCTATACCATGCCCATTATGGGATGCAAAGAGAAGCAGGACTATATGGTTCAATCCGGGTGGCACTTCCAGATGGAGAGCCTGAGCCATTTGCTTATGACTACGATCGAAGCATAATTCTCAATGATTGGTACCACAAGGGCACTCATGAACAGGCCTACGGCTTGGCCTCCTTGCCCTTTTCTTGGGTTGGTGAACCCGAGGTAATATAATAATCACAAGAATTCTGTACTAGGATATCATAAGATCTGTCAACAGGACATGATTTTTAATCCTTACATTAACACCATAATCATGTGAATCACATACATTAAATTATAAAACCTTGACAATTTAATAGAATCTGACGAATATTTACCGGTTGAAAACTGCGCCTGCCACAAAATTTTCTATTTAGTTTTCAACCGTAAAAGAAGCTTCGCTTTCATTGCCCTGATAATTTATAGCATTGTGCTTTAGCATGACTTCACGAAATTTTGCTAAAAAGAAAGTCTCAACGTTTTTGAATTATTTAAATCTTTTCAGTCACTTTTGATACAAGGAAGAGGAAAATTCAACTGCTCTAGATTGACTGTTCCAAGCTTAGACCCTAACGGTGTCTGTAACACATCAAATCCGGAGTGCTCTCCTTATGTGTTGACTGTAATCCCAGGAAAGACATATCGACTAAGAGTCGCCAGCTTAACTGCTCTATCAGCCCTTAGCTTCCAGATAGAGGTACCTGTATTGTTAATTTCTTATGACCCATATTGTCAGTTGCACTTATATATAACGAAATAAGTTTCACTGCTTATAAAACAGTAGGTTTCAATTTAATAAAATAAGTTTCACTGTTTATAAAACACTAGGTTTCAATTTAATAAATATATTTATGATGTTTAGAAAAAGAGACGTTATTACTTTAAAATTTAAACCGCACACTCTAATATGTAAGAAGCATACATGGTACATTGTAGCATATTTTTTACTTACCAATATAGCAAGTGAAACAAATATTTTGTTTGCAGTTTAAACCTTAGAATACAAACCACTATTCTAAACACCTTAATTATCTACTAGATTAGAACCTGCTATTTAATGAGTAGCAGGGAATTTAAAGTCTTAAGATGAAAAGGAATTTTTCATATTTTTAAACTTCAAAGAAAATTACGTGTGGTATATTCGTTAGATATGATCATATTTTCTTCATTAAATAATGTTAGCTGTTTGGTCTCTCCGACACAAGTTAGTGGTGTCACATTTATTGTCTCAAACACCTCTTTTTTCTCATTGTGAAACACAACTTTCAAACTTTGTTTACTTTTTCTTTCACATCACAAATAAAGAATTGGCTTTTTGAATCCTCTATATAATTACAATTAGTAAAACATAAATTTCCGGAAAAAGTAGTTCTAGATGTAACATGTGTAAAGAGTGAAATAGTGAGTAGAATATTAGATTTATTTAGTGTGACAAAATTTTTACAGAGATATACCAACAAAAAATATATTGTATAGATCAATTCTACAATTATCTGAGTTCATTATACATAAAATAAATACTCTATTTCACCTTGTATATATGTACATGTTGCAGTGAATAATCAACCGCTCTTCTCAACGTGAAGCACATTTCAAATCTCAAATAAAGCTTTACCTTTTGCATCCTTGATATAATTAATTAGATAGGAAAATATAATCAGAAAATAGTATTGAGTGCTTGCCGTAAAGTCGGTTTTACGTGTAACGGGTAGTATTGAAGTTGAGTGAAACTTTATATTTATTTGATGTAACAATAATTTTCTAAAAAATAACACAAAAGATTATATACTATAGGTTAATTTTCTAAAATCATTATAATAAAAAATAAATATTTTATTTTATTTTTACTTTTACATATTACATTGTAGGACTGGTCTTTCCTATTACATTGTCCACTGGTCTTTTCTAATATGAATTTAATTATAATCGATAACGTATACATAATCTTAAGAAATTTTAGAATTAGCAGCTTAATGTCTGTAACACAAACTCCAATTTCCAAGTACAATACTTAATTATAATTAGGTCACAAACATAATAGCACCCATATTATCAGAAATTTTAAATCTTGATTAATTAACACATAATTCGACGGTACAGGGGCATAACATGACAGTGGTAGAAGCAGATGGACATTACGTGGAGCCATTTGTGGTCAAAAACCTCTTCATTTACTCTGGGGAGACATACTCAGTCCTAATAAAAGCAGATCAAGACCCTTCAAGAAACTACTGGATCCAAACAAATGTCGTAAGCCGGGAACCAAAAACGCCACCTGGATTAGCCATCTTCAACTACTATCCCAACCATCCTCGAAGGTCCCCTCCGACGGCTCCAGAAACGGGGCCCCGTTGGGACGACGTCTTTCCCCGGCTGTCCCAAAGCCAATCTATCAAGGCTCGCCAAGGCCTCGGCCGAGCCCCTCCGGCAACTTCCGATCGAGTCATCGTCTTCTTGAACACTCAAAACGAGGTCAACGGCTACCGCCGTTGGTCGGTGAACAACGTGTCGTTCAACGGCCCTCACACGCCTTACCTCATTGCTCTAAAGTACAACTTGACCGGAGAGTTTGACCAAACCCCACCTCCGGATGGATATGATTTCAAGAACTACGACATTTACGTGAAGCCAAACAATAGCAATGCGACCACTAGCAGTGGAATCTATAGGCTCAAGTTCAATACGACAGTGGATATCATACTGCAAAATGCCAATACCATGACCACCGTGAACAATAGCGAGACACATCCCTGGCATTTACACGGACATGATTTTTGGGTGCTTGGTTATGGGATGGGGAAGTTTGATATAAACAAGGACCCCAAGAAGTACAACTTGGTGAATCCGATTGAAAAGAACACTGTACCTCTTCATCCTTATGGTTGGACGGCTTTGAGATTTGTGGCTGATAATCCCGGAGCTTGGGCTTTCCATTGCCATATAGAGTCACATTTTTATATGGGTATGGGCGTAGTGTTCGAGGAAGGGATTGAGAGGGTTGCAAAGTTGCCTGCGTCTATAATGGGGTGTGGTGCGAGTAAGGGATTGCGAATGCCGTGATCATAATTGTTAGTAGGGGACTCAGAAATTTGTTTAATTAGGAATACTGTTACTTAAAAAAATGTATAATATATATCATTATATATTTCAATTGTTGAACAGGGACACGATTAGAAACCTTTCTATGAAATGAAGTCACAATTAAAATGTAGTTAAAAATATAACACCTCGAAATTAATTAAGTTTGATTAGTGTATTAAGTAATAAATTAGTGTGCCATTATGTAATTTGAAACCTAATTTAACTTTTGTGACATTTTCAAATTATTGTTACTTTTAATTATTTTTAATCACCTTTAACTATTTTTATTTGTCGTTTGTTATTTTGAATTTTGAAATAAAACAATTTGTCAAGTACCAACTACGTCTCTTTTTGTAACACTGTGGGAGGTACATGGTTTTATTCTAAAAACCACCCACTCTCCCTCTCTCTCCCTTTTCTTTCCCTCACTCACTCTCAGCTTTCCCTCCCTCTGTCGTCTCTCCCTCTAACTGTCTCTCTTTCTCTCTCTCCCTCTTCCAATTTTGATTAAAAACAAAGCTCAAGCTTCGATTCTTAGCGGATTGGAAGCTCAGGAACGTGTTTGAATACTCACAAACTCAGATTCAAGCTCAAAATTCAAGGTTAGTTTACTTTTTTCAAAACTTTGAAATTTTTCTCAAATTTCTTAATTTTCTTTGTATTTTGGAATCCGAACTCGTTTAGGCTTAAGAAACCCTTAATCTAAGTTAGTAAGACCCAAATCATCTAGACTCTAGGTTTAGTTTGATGAAAAATGGATTTGAATCAAGTTTTTCTATTTTTTCTCTATTTTTCTATTTTTAGATTTGATTGAAATTTTCTATGTAAATCTTGTTTAAATGTATTTAAAAGTATTTTATTATGTTTTTCTATCATATATGAATGTTTTGTATGCTCGGGAATTGGGAAAAACAAGTTGAAAATGAAGATTTGAGCTTGGGGAGGCCGAAGCTCGAATCTGGAACTTTCCAAATTTTTTCAGTTCGGTAGGCCAGACTCATGAGTTCGGCATGCCGAATTCATATTATCGGCAGGTCGAACTTGAAAAAGTTTAGTAGGCCAGTCCAGCATGGCTGGCAAGCCAGACTAGGAAATTCGACAGGCCGACCGGCCACAGGAAAATCGCTGTTTTTTACCCGTTTTTACTGTTTTAATCCCAGATTGAAAATTTAAATTTTATAGTATGATTTTACGGGCATAAATTTCACACTAGGACACCATGAGATAGTTTAATAGTGTGGAATATCTTAAGCTAGGTAATGATGAACTTAGTTTACATTGAAGGTCGTTCATGGTTCCATGGAGCTAACGTATAGTGGGTCGAGACTGCGGTGTTGAGTTATGATGTAGAATATTGAGGTAAGACTTCTACCATTTTCTTTAGTAGCCAGGTTTTTAATTGATTTTGACCTCAAAAGATTCTTTCAAAATGTTTTCAATGAATGACAAAATGTTTTAAACATTTTCAAAGGGGGCCTTTGGCCACAAAATGATTTCTTTCAGTTTGATTTTTAAGGAATGATTAAAATGAATTTCTCAGTATTTTTCATTGTTTGCCTAAGAATGAATGTTTATAATGAATCAAATAATGAATGTAATCAAGAATAATTGGTAACATGGGATTTAAATAATGATAAATACATATAAGGGCATGATGCCATATTCAAAGATCGGGTTATGCAGAGTGCGACCTTGGGGGCAGGTCTCGAAATCCAACTGAGCCACTACAGTGGTGACATATATGGTTTGTTCGAGAAAGACAATAAGATTCTTTCTGTATGAACAAAGAACTGTTTCGGTTATTTGTCAAATTTTGTTTTCTAAATACTTTTTGGAATGCGAAATTTTATATTCAAATTAATGTTTTCTAAATCTAGTTCTACTGAGCCTTCTGCTCATATTTCTTTTTTTGTTTTAAAACCCTTTCTCTCTAGGTGGATTGCAGCTTAAGACCGACTGGGAGGCAACAGGGTAAACTCGTGAGTTGCAAGAATTCTGTTAGGTTATTTCTTTATTTAAATTAAGGCATATAATATTTAAATTTTTGTTTCTCGTATTGAAATGTGGTTGTAATATTTTATTATTGCTACCATATGTGTACAATAGTGTGGGTCCGATGAGGCCCGACTCATATTTATCTATCTTTAATACTTTATTTCATGATTAACTGCTTTAAAATAACGATAATTATTTTTAAAAAGTTTTCAAACTATCACATTTTCCAAAATACCCCAAAGTAGCTAATTGGCAATTTTAATAAAAAATCTGCTTTAGCTAACTTAATGAATCTATCATGTCACCATCCGTATTTTGGGGCGTGAGAAAAAATTAACACATTTTAGAGATTTAAGTAGGTCATGTATCCCCATTTAATGGATTATGGCTGTATTACTAATTGTAAGCCATGTTGGTCATGCCAAATTTTTTTGTTATACATTCTTTAATTAATTGATCTATTATGCATAATTTGTCACGGTATTTCCATAATATAAAGGTTGCACTCGTTTTCAATCCTCATGAAAGGGGAAAAAAAGGAGAGTATTTGGTTGTTTAGTAGCCTTACACCTAAATGAGAGAAGAAAAAATAAATTCTTGCACTCTCCTAGATTGAGATTCTGTGAAAGTAAATGAATGTTAAATTTATTTATATACTATTGAAAAAACCATACGCTACAATAATGGTTGTAAGTAAAAAAAAAAAAAAACAATATAATTGATATATGCTTTTATTATTACGGAGTTAAATTAAGAAGTAAAGAAGAAATTATATGTTGTTTCTTATTCTTGGAAAAGTATAAGTATTAGAAAAGAAATCAATATCCTCATTGCTATTGAAAATAATTTTATTTCTAATCACATTACATTCATAACCATTTGGTACTAACTGCATGACCTAATAAAGATCAAGTTGAATTAAGTAAACATGTATACCAATGAATGTGAGAAAAGTGTCACAGTAATTTGAGTAACTTTGATTGATACTACACTAATTAACTGCATTATTGCCAGAAACCTGTTTGGGTGGATGAAGAAAAGCTAAGGTCAGTGATCATCAACGATAGATGTCAACTAATTTTGTTGTTTCCCTGAACCAATTGTATGCGCAAGTCGTTCAAAAAATAATAATGCATACCAGTTCAGAAATTTTAAGCCATCGTTGACTTGTTCTAATATGCAAAACTACCCATCATTTTTCCTCTATTTTTGGACCACAATTTTAGAAATTTACATATATAGAATTATGTTTTTCATATATGCATGAATCCAAATAGTATGAAAATCATTTAAATGTGGAAACATATAAGAAAGAAAATCTAACATCCAGCCATTAATAATTAGAATAATGAATGGAAAGTTTCTCTACAAGAATTTTTAAAGACAATTTTGTGAAAGACAAGAGAATCTTCTACACCTTCTGCAATTTGGAGAGATTGTGTATTTTTGAATAAACTGCAAGGCATAAGAAGATTTTACGTGATATTTCTAGACATCCACTATCAGAGTGTATATTACCATTAAAAGGCATCTCTGAAATAAGACATTTTTTTGAAGCTTTATAATAGTTTAGAGATATTTTTTGGTTGACATCCTTTAGAAAATACGTGTATATTGGACTACTTAAATTTATTTTTATTTATTTATTATCATTTAAATACCAAATAAATAATAATAAATAAATTACAATAACATTCTCCTACTTAATCCATATATATTTTATAGATAACCAAAATTAACGAATCTCAAACTTAAGGAATAAACAAATGAATCATGGCGATAGGTCCTCTTAGAACGAGTATTATCTTCTATGTATTACAATACATTGTATCCCTTAATACTAATACATAAATGGTAATGTAAGTTAATGAATAAACCTTATGTTTATTTTAGGTCCAACTTAATTAATATTTCTCAAAATAACAGACTATGGGCTCAACTAAATATGAGAAAATATCATAACTGAAAAAGAGTTTCATAAAAATAACAAAATATACGTACAATGAAATTCATATCATGGAACCAAGTCCCATTCGTACTGCATGATCCTTAAAATCTTTGGTGGCATGCCTTTAGTTAAAGGAATAGCAATCATCAATTTAGTGCTAATGTGTTCAATGACCATTTTCTTTTCTTTAACACATTCTCTTATAGCCAAGCACTTAATGTCGATGTCTTTACTTCGACTACCGCTCTTGTTATTCTTGTTCATAAATACCACAGCTAAATTGTCATAGTGCAATCTCAATAGCCTAGAAATGGAATCTATAATTCTAAGCTCCGATATGAAACTCTTCAACCATACAGCATGCGAAGTAGCTTCAAAATAAGAAATGAACTTAACCTCTATAGTAGAGGTAGCAGTCAAGGTCTGCTTTGTACTCCTCCAACATATAGCTCCATCGACAAACATAAAAACATAACCAGATGTTAATTTTCACAAATCAACACAGCCAGCAAAGTCTGAATCAGAGTATTCAATTACCTCTAGAATGTCAGTCCGTTTATACATGAGCATGTAATCTTTAGTCCCTTGAAGGTATCTCATCACCTTCTTTGAAGCTCTCTAGTGGCCAATACCTAGGTTACTCTGATATCTACTAAACATTCCAATAGCAAATGCAATGTCAGGTCTTATACAAACTTAAGCATACATTAGGCTTCCAACGGTTGCAGCATATGGAATGTTTTTCATTTGTTCCCATTTGACATTTTTCAGGCATTGGTTCAAATAAAACCTATCACCATAATGGGTGCTACACTTAGTGAATAATCCTCCATCTGAAACCTCTCTAGAACCTTGCTAATGTAGGCCTCTTGATACAAACCCAAAATGCCTCGAGATTTGTCTCTATGGATCTAAATGCCAATAACATAAGATGCCTCTCCCATATCTTTCATTTCAAAGTTCTTTGAGAGAAATTGCTTCACCTCATACAGTAAACCTTTATCATTAGTTGCATGTAATATGTCATCCACAAATAGCACAAGGAAACAAATCCTACTCATATTGACCTTCTAGTATAGACATTGATCCATGATATTCTCCTCAAAACCAATTGAAGATATAACGTCATAGGACTTCAGATACCATTGACGAGAGGCTTGTTTCACTCCATATATGGATTTCTTAAGCTTGTGGACTAATGTTCACCATCACTAGAGGAAAATCCTTCTGGTTGTTTCATATAAACTTCTTCCTCTAGATCACTATTGAAAAAGGCCGTTTTCACATCCATTTGATGTAAATCCAAATCAAAATAAGGGACCAATGCCATAATGACTTGAAGAGAATCCTTTTTAGATACGAGATAAAAGGTCTCTATATAGTTGATTCCTTCTCTTTGAGTGAATCCTTTAGTAACGAGTCTTGCTTATGTCTCTTAATGTTGCCCAATAAGTCTTTCTTCGTTTTAAAGACCCACTTACATCCAATGGGTTTTACCTCATTAGGCAACTCAGCGAGATCTCAGACTCTGTTAGATGGCATAGAATCCATTTCGTCTTTTATGGCTCTGTACTATAAGTCAGATTCCTTAGAACTCATGGCTTGTGAAAATGTTTTAGGATCATTTTCAGCTCCAACATTATAGTTAGACTCTTATAGATATACAATATAATTACTAGGTATCGCCGATTGCTTTTCTTTAGTAGATCTCCTTAATGTCGATTCGACATTCTCCTAAGGAGCATGTTGTTCAATAGGTTGCTCAATAGGTTCCTGTATCTATTGTTCAACTAGATCCATTATTTCTTGATCAGGAGTCTGTGGAACTTGAACAACTTGTTGTTGTTCATCATACATTTAAACATTAGGCATGTTCTGTACAACAATCAATCTAGCACAAGAAGTGGAAGGTTGAACATCTGTATGATCTTTCTCAAGAATAATGTTCTAGCAACGATTGCTCTCACAAATAAAGTCATTCTTATGAAATTTTGCATTCCTTGATTCCACAAATCTAGTACTATGAGATGGACAATAAAATCTATATCTCTTGGACCGTTCAGCATAACCAACAAAATATCCACTTATGGTCCTTGGGTCTAGCTTTTTCTCTTGTGGATTATAAACTCTTACCTCTGAAGGGCATCCCCAAACGCGCACATATTGTAAACTTAGTTTGCAATCTTTGAATAACTCAAAAAGATTCTTTGGGACAACTTTGATTAGAACTCGGTTCAATATGTACACTGCCGTCTTAAGAGCTTTAGTCTACAAGAACTCAGGAAACTTGGAGCTAGCAAGCATATTCTGCACCATGTCTAATAATGTTTGATTTCTTATTTCATTTTTACTATTTTGGTCTGAAGAACTAGGCATAGTGTATTGGGCAACAATCCCATGTTCTTTAAGAAACCTAGCAAATGGACCATGTGCTTGTCCATGCTCAGTGTATCTACCATAGTACTCTTTGCTTCTATCTGATCTCACGATCTTAATTTGCTTTTTGCATTGTTTCTCTGCTTCCACTTTAAAGACTTTAAAAGCATCTAGTGCTTCGTTTTTATTATTAAGCAAGTAGATATATATGTATCATGAGTAGTCATCTATGAAAGAGACGAAGTACCTTTGAGAGTTGAGTACCTTTCTTATCATGCCATTCCTGAAATTTAGAGTAGTCCTTCTTCACGTGCTCCTTCCTCTTACAAAAGAAGCATTTAAACTCCTTTTTAATATTCGGTTGGGCAGGAACCTTGCATTTCCCCTTTTGCTTGGCCTGATGTTTCTTCTTATTCCTTGCTATGCCAAATTTACTTTCTCCTTCTTCCATGATGAGCCTTCCCTCCTCCTAAACACACATGGTCAACAGTTCATTAATTGACTATTTGTCCTTATGTGTGTTATAGAAGATCTTAAAGGGATCATACTCAAAGGGTAAAGTGTTCAAAATGTAATGAACAAGGAAAGAATCAGACATGTCAACCCCAAACATCTTCAATTGAGCCACAATGTTCCTCATGCGGATGATATGCTCACGCATGCCTTTTATACTGGTAAGCTTCAAGGATGAAAACTGCATAATTAGGGTGCTTGCCAATGTCTTATCTGAAGACTCAAATTGCTCATCAATAGCCTTTAATAGTACTCGGACATTGTCATATTGATCAACCAAACCCTTAATTCCAGTAGAGATTTTGGTCTTTATGAACATAACTGAGAGACGATTGGTTGCTCCTATTTTTCATATTGATCAACATCATCTAGAGTGCTGGTCTTAGTGATAGAGGACGGTTCATCTTTCCTTATGACATTGTCAATGTCCATTCACCCCAAATGAAGGAGAATCATCTCCTTCCAGACTTTATAGTTATTACCCTTAAGCTCGAGAATATCAAATTTCATATTAGATAAATTAATAGGTTGAATTACTGCAATGCATCAAGCATACATACTCATGTCACAAAAATTTGAAGCTTATAACTATATAACATGTTTTACTAATGTAAATTATGCTACAAAAATTATGAATCATATGACATATAAAAAATTCCTGTAGGCTAAGTTTCTAATTCACATTAATTCACATACAACCTTATGATGAAATTATTAAACTATATTTCATTTCTTAATTCCTGTGGGAAAATTAAGAAAATAGTCTAATATTCCATCTTAACCAATCATATTTAATATAATAAAATTTTTTGTGGGATAAATTTCATTATACCAAACTTAATTAGTTAGAATTAATGTCTGATTAATTACATATGATTTAAAAAACTTAACGTATAAGTTTAATATAATCTAACATGCTATGGCTACTCTTAAATCAATTAAAATTATACAAATCACTCGAGACATTTAATTTTCATGCATAAAATAGTCATGGATTTGCATATATTAAAGATAACAACTAAAGAATACATGCAAAATAAATTATGTATAAATTCAACAACATATCTAAAATAAATTTTCAAAATTTTATGTAAACATAAATAATAAAATCTTGGATTTCATTAAATTCATTTTAGATTCATCAAAAATTAATTTTCCAATGCCCAAATAAAAATTCTGTAAAAAAAAAAAAAAAACAAAACAGAATTAATTAATTTTTTGGTAAAAAATGCCCCTAAAAATGACATGTCGTTTTCCATTACTGAAAGAAAATGACGTGTCGTTTTTAGCAACAAACAACACGTATTCTTTAAGTACAACGATGTGTTGTTTTTCTCTAAAAAAATGACAAGTCGTTTTGTAGCCGAGACAACGTTTTCTCTTCATTAAAATGACGTGTCATTTTTCAAAAGAAAGACGACGTGTCATTTTTAAGCAGAAAAACACGCCACTTTTAGCCAAAACAACATGTTGTTTTTTGACCTAGAATTTATTTTTTCACGCGATTTTGTGTCTTCTTTACCCAAAATTGACCCAAATGGGTCCAATTGAAGATCTACTTCATTCTATACCTTATGGGTACCAAAATTGACATTTTAAAACCCAAAAAATGTTAGAAAATCAATTTTCTAATGGTTTCTAACGTTGGTTTTCATCAAAAAATGATTTCATATACAACAAAGTTTTAGGTATTTTGAAAAACTCTATTAAAATCTATTCACATATATCAAGACAGAAAAAAAAAACCACGCTTTTGATACAAAATGTTAGAAATTTACATATATAGAATTATGATTTTCATACATGCATGAATCCAAATAGCATGAAAATTATCTAAATGTGAAAACGTAAAGGAAAGAAAATCTAACCTCTAGCCATTGATAATCAGAAGAATGAATGGAGAGTTTTTCTGTAAGAATTCTTGAAGAAAATTTTGTAAAAGAAAAGAGAATCTTCTAAATCTTCTGCAACTTAGAGAGATAGTGTTTTTTTGAATAAACTGCAAGACTTAGAGACCTTATGGATTTTACGTGATATTTATAGACATCCACTATCAGGATGTATGTTACCATCAAAAGACAACTCTAAAACAAAGCCTTTTTTCTGAAGCTTTATAACAGTTTAGAGATATCCTTTAGTTGACACCCTTTAGAAAATACGTGTATATTGAACCATTTAAATTTATTTTTATTTATTTATTATCATTTAAATACTAAATAAATAATAAATAAATAAATTAAAATAACACACAACTCGAGTGGCCAATATATATACATATTCAAAGCTTGGAATTGGAAGTTCCTGGAGCAATTGGCCCAGCATAGGCCGGATAGATGATTCTGACAGCAGTTTGACTATTGCTAGTCTGCTTCTAGGCATTCTTTTTTATTCGTTCCAAAAGATACTTGAAAGAATTTAACACATGATTATTACAAATAATAATTATAATATTTATAAAACATGTACGAGTCGGGACTCAGGAGATTGCCAAGAGCCCCAGCTCCGCATAATATGGACACTTCACTTCAGGAAAGCTATGAGCAACATGCATATACAATATTCAATTCAAATGTTCGGATTTGGTTTTCGAACATTCAATTTTTGTTGTGATGGGACAACGAGTACAAATTTTGGCCCAATTTCAGTACCATATGATGACTTTAGCTGTGTTGCCGACTCCAAATAAACATTATAAACCCAATTTCAGGAACAATAACTTTGTTTAGTCTGATAACTACGTGATTAATTATCTGGACGAAAAGCTCTATTGGTCAAGTTGTCACAACTCCTATGGAGATGCTTATCAAAATTAGTAACCAAATAATATAAACAAAATTAAATAAGAAAAAGATCGGTGTGAATAATTCGTTGACTGCACCCACAGAAGTGGTGACAAAACTTATAATCATCGTTACGTGCATAAAACTATTGTAGATTTCAAGCCTCGGATATCTATTTTTTTTTTAACCAGAGGCAAATACTTTTGCTGTGTGCATTCATTCATGTCATTAATAACAATATTACGTGCATTTTCTTTCTTTCATTTCATATTTTGGATGTGCATGTTCATTTGCCATCGTTTTTATTGTGTATTATACTTATCTGTCAAAAGATATATATGATTGCAATATAATCGCCAATATACTAAAAGAATAACCACAAAAAAAAAAAAAAAAAGAAACACAAACATTTGATTTATTCACGAGCTAAAAACTGGATTAAGTACGCTCGAACGGAATCATGACAGAGACTAAACACTGAAAACTAGTTTTGATCACACCAAAAACGCAAAAAAGGACAAAATGAAGGAAAGAATTCAGATACACAGTGGATATAGCGAAAATCTGTATGGACAGAAACAAACTAACCAATGACGAAAAAGACAAGACGTTGAGCATAGTCAAAGAAGCAAAAAAAAGAAGGATCAAAGACAGTTAAGACCACTCACACTCACAGGCCATGGTGATCTTCGATCTCCACTGTCGATGTGACAGGAGGCATAGCGGCAACGTCATCACGATGGACACAAGTTCCTCCGTCTCCATGTAGATCACCAGGATAACAAGTTCCTTCCACCGTCCGATCAGAGGTGACCTGCCGATTCGACTGCGAGTCCGACATTTCTTCTCCACCTCCTCCGACAAACTCATTGTATATATGCGGGAACGGCAAGAAAATTGCGTGCACAATGATTTTCACGTTCCGCATGAGCTCAGGAACTCTGATCCTCACGTAGTTGATCCTCATCGGCGGGGTGAAGAATCCGCCACCAGCGGTTGTGACCACCAGATCCTGACCTTCCATCAACGTCGGCAGAAGCGTCCCCGCTGGAAGCTTCTCCAGATCCGCCATGGACAGAAGAGCATCCGGTACGATGTGGAACCTCACGTTGCTGATGTAGGATTGGGAGCCGGAGAAGATAGAGACGTCGTCAATCGCGAACACTGTCATGTTGTTCAGGTTCACGAGCTCGGCGTACTTGATTCTCAAGGCGAGGGCGAGGACACTATATCCGTTGCCACGGAGCCTTAGGATGGCGTCTCTGAGCATCAGGCGCATGATAGCAGGCTGCACAGACGAAAATGGATTAGCAGTGTCGTCATCAAGCCGCTGCCGATCACCAAAATGAATGCGACGGCGACGTCGATGATGATGATGGCGATGGCGATTCAGACGGTCGAAATGAAGTTCTGGATTGAACGGGAAGGAGAGAGAATTCATCCTCTCGACGTCGCAAGAGAACGGCGAGAGAGGAGCGATGAAGCCTTGGAGTCCATGAACTACGAGGATGCCGTTGTTGAACAGATCCGGCTGCGTAATCTCCACGCCACCGATGAAAATCTTCAACGGCGCCGTTTCGTTTTCGCCGCTGCTCCCGGATCGCTCCGACGTGACGGTTATGCACCGGCCGGGGCTCAGCGTCTCGATCTTGGTGCCGAAAGCGAGAGTTCGGAGATAATCGGCGGTGAAGAGGCCGGGGACAAGGTGCTCGTGGAGGAGATCAAGAACGGAGCAGGAGGTGCAGGAGAGGAGCGACGCGTCGGAAGGAGCGAAGAGAGTGGAAGGTCCGATCCAGGCGGTGGAGGAAGAGTCGGAGAGAGACGGCGCCGCCGTGGCCAGCTCGTGGAAGCCGAGCTGCGACAGGATCTTTGGAAGGACTGCGACGTTGTCGAAGAACGACTGCTGATCAGTTTGGAACTGGAGGTTTCCATCTTGTGGAGACGACAATGGCGGTGCCACAGCAGGATAGGAGTAGTAGCTCGTTTCCTGTCCGTCAATGGCCGTCGCGGAGGAGAAGTGGAGAAGAAAGATGGAGAAGAGATGCAAAGCGAAGGAAGACGAAGTGATCGCCATGGGAGAGCGATTTTGGAAGCTCAGAGAGACAGATCAGAGAAAATGAGTGGCTCAAGAAGAGAATTCGTACATATAGTTCGTTATGCGAGTGACGATCACGCGCTGTTGAACACGCGGGTGAACGGGAGAAAAGATCTGGATTTAATGACGGTTTTGTGAGGTTGTTACAGTGCACTTGGGGGCGATGAATTTCGGTTACGAAAGGCGGGAAAATTTTGCAACGGACAGACGACCGCGCTCGAATGGTTTTCATCAGGGGATAAAACTCATCGGACGGTTGCTGCGTTCCATGGGCCCACTCTTATATTCCGTTATGACGTGGCGCCGTTGCACTTCTAGGATCCCACTTAATTTTTGAAAAAAAAAAAAAAACTAGCAATAATATTGGTCTTTTTCAAAATAGTAAAATAACAAGTTTTATATCGTCCTCAAGGGGGAAAAAGAAAGAAATTTCAGTTAAGATAATTTATTAAAAATGTTACAAGGAAATAGAGACGGTGACGATGACTACTGTAGAGGCAATGACAGGTTTAGGACTTTGGCTGTGTTTAGCATTTTATAGGGTTTTAAAATTAAAACGCTGTAATATTTGTGAATTCTATACTATAGTAATTTTTTTTTTATTATAGTACATGAGAGTTTTACATTAATTTTTTGGTTCTAACCATGCTTGTCAAACACCTTATAATTACAACTTATTAGTTTCAACTTTACAATATAAAGCTCTCTCATGATAGGTGTAGGATTTTGACTATGTTTGACAACTTAGTTACAACTTCATAATATAAAAGCTCTTATATGTTACAATATGAAAAAAATATATTTTACAATGGAAAGCCTTACATGCTACTTTATTTTAGTTCTAACTAGTTTCTAAAACATGGTGTCAAGTCTTTCTTTGAAATCCCAGTTGGAACCGTAGTTCTAACCGGCAAAATGTATAAAGGATTCAATAACTACGGGCAAAAATAATATTAATGTAAAACTTTTATATGCTATAGTTTTGAAATCAATATTTTCAGTTCTAACTGCTCTCTCAAATATTCTATAAACCATCTAATTGCGTGATTGTTTACATGAACGGGCCTATTTATTTGGGGGTTCATTGAGTTTGAACTCGAATTTTGAATTGCCTAAGTGTTTAGTTGGACAATTCTGAGACCAAACTTGAACTCAAAATGACCTAAACTCAAAATTAGCACATCTTTAATTTTAAAATATTTGAATTTAGCAAACTCTTTTTTTTGACATTTTAGTTCAAATGTATTTTTTAAATTCATATCCAAACACAATTTTAGATTTTATTTCCTTTTCAAATTTAAAATCAATTGTATGTCCAAACGTCAAATCTTATTCAAGTTTAAATTAATATTTCAAACTTTTTATTTCAAACCGAAAAGTTCAAACCATCCATATTCGAACCCCTGAAACAAACGGGCCAATTGATGGGAACATGAACTCAGAATAAACTACTTGAATTTAGTTAAATGATAACATATATTCAAGAAGAAAATGATTATTTTTATATTTTTTTAACTTTAAAAATAATACTTGAATTGAGTTAATAAAAATAGTGAGTACTATCCATTAAAAAAAAATAGTAAGAAATTTTAGGGAAAAAAAAAAAGAAGAATCCAAGAACTATTATAGATAGTTGTTACTATATTTGTGAAAGAATTAAAAAAAGAGAGAAAGCACTTAAAGTTGTATAAAGCCTTCTAAAAAAATGGTGAAAGTTTTAATAAAAGGAACCAAATAAAAGAAACAGTAATTAACTTAATTTTGACCATATATGGAAAACTATAAAGACAATGGAGCACGTTGGAATTGAATACTAAACATATATTAAAACTGCGACAGATTTTACAGCTAATGTAAATCTGTCCTTGTGCGGAGGAAAATAAGCGTGAGAGCATTTTCACAAATACGAAATTTTTTATGTAAAATATTTTTATTTCTTGAAAATTTATAGTCTATTTTTATTTTCCCATCAGTATATATTATTTCTCTCATTCATTCTTTTATTTTTTGTGGCTCAAATTATCTGAAGCTGTAATCTTTTTTTTTTTTTTTTGCAGTATTAATGTTACTTTTGGTTTTTCAAACTATGTTACTTAACCCACCTCATTTTTATAATTAAGGACAATTGTTGGAGAGATTGTAATATATCTTTCACATGTTATAAGATCATTAGACACATTAAAAATTTTAAAACATGCCACGGAATTGTGGTCAATTGTTAGAAAACAGTATGCAGCGAAATTTTAAAAATTTAAAATCAGAATATTTTTTAAAACACAAGTTTGACATACTAAATACATAAATTAATGACAGATCTTAGATATATCTTTTATACACCGAAAGCACTAGGAATCTATGAAGAGAAGAACGTTCTAGGAAAGCCTTAACTAACTGGTATTCTTTGTTATTCTTTATCTACGATCAGAGTGCAGGTTGTTGCATGTCGTACAGCTTTTCCTCTAGTGATTCTCTAGTGATTCTCTTTCCAACCACTTGAGAAAACCTATAGCTAAGGTTTTTTATGTTGAATAATAGCTCTAAGGGAGTTTCAGAGTCTCTCTTACTAAAGTACTCACTTTCTGCTTCTCAAATAATCTAAATAACAAAGAAAACTCACTCCCTATTTATAGTGGTTGAATTTGGGGTTAAATCTTATCAGATAAGGCCTTAAAATTCGAGAGTGGATTAACTTTTGATTAAAACGTCAAAAACATGTATACAAATTATCGCATGTTCAGCATGCCAATATGAGAGATCGGCCTACCGAACTTACTCCATTAGCTTGCCAAACTTTCCTATCAGCCTATCGACTGTGCAATAATCTAGAACTCTCATAATATCTTATTTTTACTTAGGAATCTTAGATAGAGCCTCAGTTTTAATTCAAATAACCCAATAGAGAAGTTATCTGATTAAAACAATCATATATAGATGATCCCATAGTAAAGAAAATATTATCCAAATAATTTAACATGTTTATCTTGAATTAATTTACAAAATTGATTCAATTGATAAACTAATATAAATTATTAAATCTAGTATTATTGAATTTTAGCCAATCTAATAATTTAATATAAGTTACCAATATGTAGGAAAAATACGTTGTATCATTATTGGATTTATTATGAGCTAGCAAAAGGGACTTGATGGACATATATAGATCAAGCTTCTAAAATTATAAAATTATAAAATAACATATCCTTGATACTTATTTTATAATTATTAACTCTATCGCTACTCCACTAAAAGATTAGAGCGTACTCTCGAATTATATAAAATTACAAAGCTCCAACAAGCAAATTGTCTATGATATATCATAATGTGTCATATATTTATAGGATATTGATAATCTGCTTAAGGATAAATTTCATTTTACATTCTCGATTATTTTTATCTTACATTCCATTATTTGAATACTTACTATTCATGAATAGCATACCATTTAGTTACACCTATGTATCTAAATGATTGAATGCTCCAGTCTTCTAATTACAGGATAATGTACATGAGAGAATATCATTAACTCTACAAAAGATCTATGGATTCCATATCTATGAATAACGAGTCTATGTCATTCAAGAATCATGTCTCTAACGTACTGGTTTGCGTATCATCATCAAATTAGGATGTTACCCTTTGGTACATCAAAAGACATAAGTCAAGAATACGGGCCCAACAATCACTTCAAGATTAAGACAAACACATATGATTGTTTAAAGTGAATTGATTTGAACAAATGGAATTATTAACTAAATCAATTTAAATTTTTGTCTCGGTCTAATATATCATCACTTATGACAGTGTACCAATGTTTCTACTCACGAAGTCCCACTCCAATGACCAAGATAAGTCATCTCTGTTAGAGATGTAGACAACATAATAATCTTAGCATGACTAAAGTGCCCAACTTTATTCCCTCGATTGCGGATTTTATAATTTAGACCATCACCTTTAAGGTTCATATCTTCCGCATAATCTATCCATTATATTCATGATCTTAAAAGTTTAGACCGATAGTCTCATAATTTTGTTTGCTTATCATACATTCAACAAAAATGAACATAACATTTGGTATATAAATAATAAATAAACTCTTTATTGATAAAATGTCTCCAAAAACTTATTAAAATATTTTACTTTTTAAGGCATTATGTCCAACAATCTCCCATTTATACTAAGTGAGTAAATATGGTATATCTTGCATCCCCATAGCCTCTACATGCTTCTTGAAAACTCTCATAATTAGTGTCTTCGTGAAAGGATCAACTATATTATCCTCAAACACGATCTTGCATACTATAACATGCCCTCTTTCAACAAAGTCCTTATCGTATGATACTTTCGATGAATCTGCTTACTCTTCTTATGAAATCTTAGTTCCTTAGCATTAGCCATCACTGAAACATTATCACAATATAGCGATACTGCTTTATCTATGCCAAGAACTACCTCAAGATCCCCAAGAGACTTGCAGAGCCACACTGCTTCTTTCAAAGCATCACTAGCTGCCACATACTTGGCTTCCAGTGTTAGATCTAAAGTTCAATCTTACTTGACACTTCTCTAAACAATGGTGCTCTGCCTAGAGTAAACATAGAACTAGAGTTGATTTTCTCAAATCCATACAGGATTGGAAATCCAAATTAGTGTATCTAAGAGGTGTTTGATCCTTACCTAAATACACTAGCATATAACCTCTAATCCTTCTTAAGTATTTGAAAGTGCTTGACTGCAACCTAGTGGTTTGGTCCTAGATCTGACTAAAATTGACTTACTATCCTAACCACGTAACAAATATCCGATTACGTACAAAGCATCGCCTATATGAGATTACCCACTGCCAAAGCATAAGGCACGTTCTTCATGCATTCTCTTTCTTCATTAGACTTTGGAAAGTCTTTCCTAGAAAGAGTAATTCTAGACCTAGATGGTTGCTTACCTTTCTTAGAATTCTGCATTGTATACTTCTTGAGAATTTTATCTATGTATGTAGCTTGGGATAGACCTATTATTTTGTTCTTCCTATCCTAAAAGATTTAAATACCTAGAACATAATTAGCTTCACCAAAGTCCTTCATGTCAAATTGCTTGGTTAACAATAATTTAACCAATGACAATGCCCTAATATCATTGCTAATAAGTAGAATGTCATCTACATAGAGCAATAGAAAAACCACCTTCCCATCCTTAATGTGTTTGCAGACACGTGAACTTATAAGTCTTAATCACTTGATCAAATCTCATGTTCCAAGAATAGGAAGCCTACTTAAGTCCAGAAATTGACTTTAGAAGCTTACAAACCTTGCTTTCTTGAACCTTAGCCTTAAACTTGTCTAACTGTACCGTATATATGGACTCATCAAGATAGCAATTCAAAAAAGCCATCTTGACATCCATCTAGCAAATCTTGTAATCAAGAGCGGCAACTATGGACAAGAGAATGTGGATGGACTTAAGCGTGGCTACAGGCAAAAAGGTTTTCTCGTAATCGATTCCTTCCTTTTGAGTGTATCCTTTAGCTCTTTCTCTTGTAGATCTACTTACACGCTACGGAAAGATCCATAATTTCCTAGACTTGTTTAGTCTCTATAGACTTCATCTTAGTGTTCATAGCTTCTGTTTAGAGCTTTGAATCAACATCCTCTATAGCCTTTGTGGAAGTGTAAGGATTTTTGTCATGTTTAACCAATTTAGCCAAGTAAGCTTCACCATTGAACATATACTTCTTGGGTTAACGCCTGATCCTCCCACTATGCTGAGGCTCTTTAGGTTGTTGTTCGGTTGGGTTTTCTACATTGATTAGATTGGTTTCAACTGGAAACCCTAGAGTGATCGAATCACTCACCAACTCCTTGAGTACCACTTTACTATGAGGCTTAAAGTCATTCATGTAACTTTCCTTATGGAATGTTGCATTAATTGAAACTAGGACTTTATTTTCTTTTGGGTTATAGAAATAACCCCTTTAGTCCCTTTTGGATATCTTACAAACATGCAAACTTCTAAACATGCTTGCAACTTGTTCGCTTCCTTGTACAAGACATGAGCCAAACATCCCCATATGTGAATATGGTTTAAGAATATCTTCCTACTTATCCACAACTCGTGAGGAGTTTTAGGAATCAAGTTTGAAGGCACATTGTTCAAAAGATAACGTGAGGTTTCTAGTGCATATCTCCAAAAGGATAAAGGTAATGTTGAATAACTTATCATAGACCAAATCATGTCCAACAAAGTCCTATTTTTTTCCTTAGCTACGCCATTCTACTGCGGAGTGCCTAGTATAGTCAAATGGGATAATATCTTATTCTCTAATAAGTGTCTGAAGAACTCACTAGAGAGGTAGAGGTATTCTTTACCTTGATCGGATCGAAGTACCTTACGGTTTACATAATTGTTTTTCTACTTTAGCTCGAAACTCCCTAAACTTGTCAAAAGCTTCGCTTTTGTAATGCATTAGGTAGACATATCCATATCTTGAGTAATCATCAATAAAAGTGACAAAGTACTCAAATCCTCCAGGTGCCTTGATGTTTATGGGACCACAAACATCACTATGCATAAGTTCTAAACCCCCTTGGGCCCTATTGCCCTTAGACCCAAATGGTCTTATGGTCTTTTGCCTTCCAAACAAGATTCAAATTGTGGTATAGATTCCACCTCTAAGTGATTTAAAGGTCCATCCCTTATTAGCCTTTGAATCCTGCTCAAGCTAATATGACCAAATCATAAATGCCAAAGATAAGTCTTCTTAAAGTGAGAAGTTTTAAGTCTTTAGAGTTATCATTAACCTCAGTGTTCAACAGTGAGTCCATCTTAGGTTTGATAAAATATAGATTGTTTTGCATCCATCCATCATAGATAAAAGATTTGTTTTACAAATCACAACTTTATTATTAAAAGAAACTAAATAAAAGTCTTTAAATAAACAAGTGACAGAAATTAAATTCATTTTAAGTTTAGGAACATAAAAAAATCTTTCAAAACTAAAATCCTATAATTACCAAAATAAAGATGGATGTCTCTCATTGCTTCTACCAACATTAAGGATCCACTGCCCATCCATAACATGAAGTCTTCATGCAACAGACTTCTCATTTCCTTGAACATTTACAGAGAAATACCAACATGATTAGTTGCTTCAAAATCTATAACCTAAATATCACTTGATTCCTGAACTAAAGAAGTCTCAATAACTAGAAGTTTGCACTTACCTCCTTGAGAAAGGAAGTCCTTGCAATTCTTTTTTATGTGCTCAACTTTCCCACAGAAAAAGCACTTGAGTTTTTTTCGGTTCTTTTTTTTCTTCTTCTTGTCCTTGCCTTTTGTCGAGATAGAAGACTTCTTGTTCTTAGCCTTCTACTTTTTTCCATTCCTTGGGTTAGGATTGGAACCAGATGCAGCCGCTAAGTTAGCCTCACCACCAGCAAGAGTTTCTTTGACTAGATTTTTTTACTCCTGTAATTGCTTCATTAGCTCAGTCAAAGTCATATCCTGTCTATTACTTAAGTTATATAAAGCTTTAAACATGATGAACTCCTTAGATAGAGTTTCAAAGACCATAGCCATCATGACTTAACATCAATATAGCTCATGGGCCCATGACCAACATCATATGCTCCTTTACAAGAGTCCCTAGGCTTTGTTTGCAATTTAATAGTTTTCAAAGGGCCCCTTGCCATTTTGTTAGGGCTTGGCCTCCAAACATGTGTTTAAGACTATCCAAGATCTACCAGGCAGTCTTATAATCTTTATGTTAAGCATACAACATATTATTCATGCTAGCCATAATGTAACAACAGGCCTGATCATTAGCGTCCTTCCAGCGATGATACACTTGGTTTTTTTGTTTGTGGAATCCCCAGTAGGTTTGGGAAGATACGGTGCTGTCAGCACAAATTTTAGTTTCTTAAAGGAAAGCACGCTATTCAGGTTCCTTTCCAATTATTGTAATTCTAGCTAGTTAACATGTTTTTATCAAGTATCGATAATAAAGAGTTTTTAGACATTTTAATCTACAATAAAGATTCATATTCCAAATATAAGCAAACATTCCACAACAATTTATTAAGATAACATAAATAAGTAAACATATAATTGTGTTTATGTGTCAAAACCTTAAAAATATCACAACCTTACAACGATAATTCTCAACTCAGAATCTAACAATTCGCCTGGTGGAGACTTGCCAAATTCAATTAGGAGCAAGAATCTCCTTCGATTAATATATGCCATCCAAGACCCGTCTGATCTAGCATATACTAATAATTGTTTTCCTTGACCATTGATTTTATTAACAGAGCTCCTAGAGGATGTTAATAACAAAATTAATCTTGAGTGCATAACCGTCGTTTTAACTATTTTATCCATGATTTATAATCATCAACTATAGATGTACAATGATAAATTATGCTAAAATGAATTATCCCTTTAAAGATCCAACTCGATACATAATAAAATCCCTTCCTAGAGGTTAGAACCACTATGTGTTACCTATGGACCAACAATGGAGGCCGTAGGTCCTCTCTTCGAAAACTTTCTCCCATTCAATATTTTAAAAATCAAGGTTTTATGTTAACATACATGAACAATTTTTAAGAGTGACGCTCCCTATTTTACATGACATGTTATTAACATGCATGGTAAATCATATTATAATGGAGACAAATAAAGTAACATGCAAAGATACAAGCAAAATAATAAATAGCCATAATATCATGGTTCCATCCTAGAAAAAAGAAATTAAAGATTACAAAAGATCAATCAAAACATGTCATCGATTCTTCATCTTGTATCTTCTTATTGTATATTTATTCATGTGTCATCTGTCTTCTATTCTTCAATCTCATATAAATCAAAAATGTTAATTTTTTGGTCAACATAAAATTTTGTTTCTCAGAATTGTTTCAAAAAATAAAAAAACAAAAAACAGCACAAAAAATACATCTTTTTTGAAAACTGTTATGCCTCGCTATCGGCTTGTTGAACTTTTAGATTGGTAAGCTAGTATGCAACTATCGGCCTGCCGCCTAGAAGGTTCAGCCTACCTACTGGCACTGAACCAACGTTTTTCTATAAGTAATCAAAAAAATATTTTTATGCAGGTTTTAATTTTATTTTCAACAATTAAAAAACATAAAAATTTATAAACATAGAAAAAAATAGAACTCCAATCATCTCCACCTTCTAGGTCCATTTTCACTTCGACTAATTATTTTAATACAAATTTTACAAATTAAAAGTAAAGTAATAAATTCTAGACGGTGATGATAGATCGCCATCTAATTACACAAAAAACTTAGATACACATTCTAATCTCTAAAGAACCATAACCGACAAAAATTAATTAATTGATAAAAATAATTAAAATATAAATTTAATCAACCATATTTAATTAATAAACATTCACCGCATAATCTCATGACAATATTTAATTATATAGAAACACTAAAGTGTCAACTCTCTGAAAATTAAATTCAAGTATAGGAGAGAATAAGATCATATAATTAAAGTATATAGCATGATCATAAACCCATAAAATCAATATAAAAACTAGGCTCCAATGCTAATTGTTGGAAAACAATACGCAACAGAATTTTAAAAATTTAAAATTAGAGTATTTTTTAAAATACAAGTTTGACATACTAAATACATATATTAATGCCAGATCTTATATACCTCATTTATATCTTGAAAGCAATAGGAAACCGAGAAGAGAAGAAGATTCCAGAAGAGCCTCAACTAATTGGTTTTCTTTACTATTCTCTATCCAAGATCAGAGTGTGCGTGCTTGCACGTTGTACAGCCTTTTCTCCAATGAATTTCCTTCCAACTACTTGAGAAGACCTAAAGCTAAAATTCTTGATGTTGAACAATAGTTCTTAGGGAGTTTTAGAGTTTCTCTCACTAGAGTTCTCACTCTATGCTTCTCAAATGATCTAAATAATAAAGAAAACTCACTCTCTATTTATAATGGTCGAATTTGGGGTTAAACCTTATCAGAGTAGGCCTCAAAATTTGAGAGTGGATTAACTTTTGATGAAAAATACGTCAAAAACATGTATACAAATTATCGCATGTTTGGCATGCCAATCTGAGAGATCGGCTTGCCAAACTTACTTTATTAGCCTGAGAACTTTCACATCAGCCTGCCGACTATGCAATAATCTAGAATCCTTATAATATCAAATTTTCACTTGGGAATCTTAGATAGAGCTAATTTTAATTCAAACAAACTAATAGAGAAGTTATATGATTAAAACAATTGTAAGCAGATAATCCCATAGTAAATAAAATATTATCCAAATAATTCAGTATGTTTATCTTAAATTAATTTACAAAATTGATTCAACCGATAACTAACATGAATTATTAATCTAGTATTATCGAATTCAGCCAATCTACTAATTTAAGATAAGTCATCAATATATAGGAAAAACAGGACATATCGTTATAAGATCTATTATGAGCTAGCAAAGAGGACCGATAGACATATATAGATCAAGCTCCTATAATTATAAAATAACATATCCCAAATACGTATTTTATAATTATCAACTCTATCGCTACTCTTCTAAAAGCTTAGAGCTGTACTCTCGAATTATACAAAATTACAAAGGTCCAATAAGCTAACCATCCATGATATATCATAATATGTCATATCCTCATAGGATATTCATAATCGGCTAAATGATAAATTCTGTTTTATCTTTTTGATTATTTTTATCTTATGTTCTATTATCACATCATTGGAATACTTACTATTCGTAAATAGTATACTATTCAGTTACACCTATGTATCCAAATGGTTGAGTGCTCTAGTCTTCCAATTACAGGATAATATATATAAGAGAATATTATTAACTCTACAAAAGAGCTATACATTCCATAGCTATAAAAAATTGAGTCTACATCATTCAAAAGCCATGTCTCCAGTGTACCGGTATGCGTAGTATCATCAAATCAAGATGTCATCTTTTAGTACATCAAAAGACACAAGTCAATAATGTAGGTCCATCAATCATTTTAGGATTAAGACACAATATATATGACTGTCAAAACTGAATTGATTTGAACAAATAGAATTATTAACCAAATCAATTTAACTTTTATCCCGATCTAATATATCATCACCTATGACAATGTACCAATGTTTCTACTCGTAGAGTTCTACTCCGATGACCAAGACAAGCCATCTTTTGTTAGAGATATAGACAACATAATAATCTTAGTATGAATAAAGCACCTAACTTTATTCTCTCAATTGTGAATCTTATGATTTAAACCATCACCTTTAATATTCATGTCTTCCACATAATTTGTCCATTATATGCACGATCTTAAAGGTTTAGACTGACAGTCTCAAACTTTTATTTGCTTATCATAGATTCAACAGAAATGAATATAAAGAGGACAACATTGGTATATGAATAATATATACACTCTTTATTGATAAAATGTCTTCCAAACTTATTACAACATTTTACTCCTTAAGGCATTATGTCTAACACTTTTTATAATTGGGGTCAATTGTAAGAGAAATTGTAATTGATCTTCCATATGTTTATAAGAGCATTAAGTACATTAAAAAAATATACAAATACACCTTTTTTAAATGTAATTAGCATCAGTGTGTAGCATCATGACGGTCAAAATCGAAGCCACAACATTGTGAGAAATAAATCAACAAAATGAAACAAAGAGCCCAAAGTGCCTCAGCGGTGGCCCAAGGTAACTCTAGTACCACGACACCTGTCTAAGCTGATGTATATTGAAATATTGTGTCTTTTAGTTGTTTTGTATCGATATGTTTATTGGTCGTATGTTTTATACAAACCTAAACGCTTATTAGCAACAGACATATCCTTTGTAATAGTTATGTTGATACATAAATTGATTCCTTTAGAAATGAGGATACCTTTACAAATGAAGAGGTACAATCTTTATATAACAGGTTATATGGATTGAACCGGTTATGACCATTCATAAAATGACATCTCTATCATTGTATAAACTCTAGAAAAATCTCCAAATTTCATCTATTGCTCTATAACACAATATTATTGCTAGATATTATGTTCAATACTATGTTTAAAGGTTTGTGTATCTTGGGTATAATTTACCATAAAACTCGTTAGCAAACTTTGAGACGTGAGGATAAATAAAACCTTTGAGAAAAGTATTCCTATATGCCTCAAACCCATTTCATTTCCAAAAATTCATAGCCTCTATCTTTTGCTCCACCCACAAGCACTCCAATAATCTTAAAGGTTTTAATCTACTATGATGGAGGATGCAAGAGTATGGTGTCTTTCCTCAATCCAAATGTTCAATTCGATAATTTTAATGTTACAAACTTCATTCGCTGAAAAGGAAATTTGTTCTTCTTTCTCACTATCCTCAAGATCGCTTATGTTCTAGATCCAAAGTTAAAGCCACTTTTGGAACCAAAAGAGGATGATTCCAACAAAGTCAAGGATGCTAAGAAAAAGCGATGAAATGATGAAGTGATGTGCTGGGGTCATATTTTCAACACTCTCTTGCTAGGCTCTATGATCTCTACAACTCAATGAGTCTTTGGTGAAGATATGTAGTGCTCTTGAATACAAGTACAAAACTAAGACAGAAGGGAGGGGCAAATTCCTAATTCTAAAATTTTTGGAATTTACTACGGATGATTTGAAGTCCGTTCTAGATCAAATACATAAATTAAAAGTCATTGTTAATAAGCTTTGTGAGTCAAAGGTAGAAATTTTTGAATCATTCCAAGTGGGGGGCCATTATTGCAAAGTTACCCTAAAGTTGGAATAGTTATAGAAGAAACTCCTTCATAGGAGAAATGACATAATATTAGAGGAATTACAAAAACATTTGCGGATAGAGGAGGAGACTAATCTCGTGATCCTAAGGGAAAGATAATAGACTCCTTTAAAGTTAATGTCATAGAAGCTAGTAAGTTTTCAAAGAACTTCAAAGTCAATAATGACAAGACGTTTAAGAAGTCTAGTAATGGCCCAAAAAGTTACCCAAAAGTTTCTTTTTTATGGCAAGAAGGGCCATTGCCAAAATGACTACAGGTGCAAGAAGAAGAAGGAGGAAGTTAACTCCAACAAAGCCAATCTTATTGAAGAGAAACCCAAAGAGATATGTGCTATGGTGTCAGAGATAGAAATTGATATGGTTACTCAAACCAACTGGCTGTAAAAAAGTCTTGTGATTGGTCACTTGATTCTGATGCCACCATCATATATGCAATGACAAAAACTTGCTTTTACCATAGTTCTCATAGGGATCCATGACATAATAGTGGTTGCTGAGAAAGGTGTGGTGGATATTGACTTCACTTTGAGAAGAAAATGACCTTGAACAATGTCTTCCATGTTTCAGATAGTAGGAAGAATCTTGTATCTACAAGTCTAATATGTGAAAAGGGTCTTAAGATTGTACTTGAAGGCAATACTTGTATTGTATTTAAGAATGGACCATTCGTGGAAAGTGATATTCTTGTGATGGCATGTACAAACTAAGTATTACTAATAATAAATGGTTGATTCTTTTAATGTTTAGCATGCTTGTTTAACATACTTAAATTTTAGATCTTTAAAATACATGTCTAAATATGATTTGATTAATTGTAGAGATGAAAATCATAATAAGTGTGAGATTTAAATATAAGCAAAAATCACTAGGATATCCTTTCCTTAAGCCAAACAAAATACTCAAATATTGGATTTAATTCATACCAATGTTTTTTAGTATAATGGAAATTTGACAAGAGGAGAAAGAAAATACTTTATCACTTTCATTGACGATTGTTTTAAATACACTTATACATACTTGATTAGAACAAAAAATGAAGCCTTCTATAAGTTTAAACGTTTTAAGGCTGAAGTTCAGAACCAAAAAGATAAAAAGATCAAAATGGTTTGAAGTGATAGAAGTGATAAATATTTTTCAAATGAGTTTGTTGCCTTCTGCGAAAAGCATGGTATTATTCACCAAAAGTTTGCCCTTTTTAGTCCTCAACAAAATGATTTGACTGAAAAAAAGAATACAATTTTTACAAATATGATAACTCTATGCTTCTTAATGCTAAATTGCTAAATAATTTATAGGAGGAAGCTTTACTTACTGCATGTCATGTTTATAATAGGATTACATCTATAAAAACACATATTTCTCTGTATGAAATATGGAAAAGAAAAAAACCAAACTTAATCAACCATGTAACTATATTCTTGATACCTCCACTAATAAAAGAAAAGAGTCTATGACATCTTTCAAACCAAAGAGAAGTCAACATGAAAGAAAAGAAAATAGTTTAGCATCAGATTTTAATTCATCTCAACTTTTAACCTTTTTAATTGAAGGAGATAGAAATGATATACTTAACAAATGTCATTGTTGCTACATATTAAAGAATATCCAAAGAAATTTAGTAAAGCCATGTCATCTAAAGATGCTTTCTTTTGAAAAAAGGCTGTAAATGATAAAATGGATTCAATAATATCAAATCAAACTTTGGTCTTGGTTGCTCTCTAGGATCTAAATCAATAAGCAACAAATAGGTATTTAGAAGAAAGTACAACATGATGGGTTTATACAAACTTTCAAGCCTAGATCGGTAATTAAGGGCTTTAAACAAAAGCGTAGTATAGACTACTTTGATACATATACTCTGGTAGCTAGGTTGACATCCATTAGAGTACTATTTACAATTGCTTCGATAATAATTTGCATGTACACTAAACAAATATGAAGACAGCTTATCAAAATGGTGATTTTGATGAGGAAATTTATATGGGATAACCTGACCTGGAAGTGAGGAAAAGGTTGCATGATAGTCAAGTTGCTTTATACATTAAAGCAAGCACCAAAACAATGGTATGAGAAATTTAATTTGGTTATGTTGTCTCATGTTTTAAGCATAATAATGTGGATAAATGCATATATTGTAGATTTATAAACAATTTTGGTGTAATTATATGTTTGAATGTTGATGACTTGCTTATCTTTGGAACAAACATGCAAGGAATAAATGATATTAAGAAGTATCTAACTTCACAATTTAAGATGAAAGATACGAGTTATGTAGATACTATCTTAGGTGTGAAAGTAAAGAAGCATAGGAGTTACTTGTGGTGTCAATCATGCTTCTTAAATTCAATCAATTGAAGTTTAAAGAAGTTACTATTCCATATGATTCTAATTTTAAATTATTAGAAAATGCTAGCCAAGCAACAGCATAGCTTGAGTTTTTTAGTGTGATAGGTAGTTTGATTTATGCTATATACTGTACAAGGCCAAACATTGCTTTTACGGTGTACAAATTGTCAAGGTTTACGAGTAACCTAAATGTTGAATGTAATTGATAGAATAGTTGGTTATCTTAAAAGGACCCTTAATTTGGGTTTGTTTCATAATGATTATCTGCTGTATTAAAAGGGTACTTGGATGCTAGTTGGATAACTAATACAAGTGATAATAAATTCACTTCCAGTTTACTATTAATGATTGTCAGAGGAGATGTGTCTTAGGCTTCTAAGAAACAAACATGCATAACTTACTCAACTATGAAAAATGAGTTTATAGCACTTGTGGCCGATGGCAAAGAAGCAAAGTGGCTAAAAACTTTATTGTTTGATATTAAGTTATGGCCATAATTGATGCCATCGATTTCTTTATACTGCAATAGTGAAGCTACATGACCTAGAGCTTATAACAAAGTTTATAATTAAAAGTCTAGACATATTGGCTTGAGACATTAATATATGAAACAATGAATAACCAACAAAGTTATTAATATTTTTTATGTTAGGACTAACAAGAACCTAGTAGATCCCTTGACAAAAGATACTCTTTTGAGAAACTTAGTCAAAAACACATCTAGTGGAATAGGATTGGAACTTTTTTGTGAAAAAGTCACCAGTAATGGTAACCTAACTATGTAATAGTTGTACAATTATTCCATAGTTAAATGCATAATAACAAGTCATCATTATGTGACTGGTTTAGCACTGAAAATTTATTTATCCCTTCCAAGTTATTCAGTGCATGTAGCTACATGGTTGAAGTTGAGTGTATACTTTTAATGAAGTTTAAGTCTTAAAGTAGCTAAAGATATAATTTGAAACTTTACCTAAGTGAACATAAGAAATGGCATCGTTTTTAACAAGACCATGGTTTAGTCTTGTAAATATTCATGAATCTAAGATAGAGTCCAAAGTAGTGCTAAAAGTTTGGAACATAATTTGAAATCTAGGATAGATCATATGTGATATGGTTTTGGTATTTGCTTAAAAGACAAAGTTCAATGCAAAGCATGTTAGGATAGTTGCCCATCAAGCATATGATATTTTTGCAATGGATATATTTGTAAATAAATAAAGAGAATTTATTCATTATATTTGCACGTATATATTTTTGAATACTTTATGAATATCATTAAACTTTCAAAATTATTTATGTAACCTTGAATATTGTATATAAGTGTTATATACAAGAGGATAATATTTAAGGATGATAATTAAAATAGTTAGTAACATAAAATTAATTATTCAATTAAAGTATAGGATCTCTAATTAAATGTTATTAGTGCAGGTCATTTCTATGAAAAATGAAATGGTCTTATCTAAATCGTTAATGTAGTAAGCCATTAAATGAGTACACTCTACATAATGAGATTATGTAGGATCGAGACATGATGAGATATAAATAGCTAATAATTTCTGTTAAATATAGCAAGTTCTAATTACTTCAACCAATGGTTATAGATAAGATAATCTTAATCTTGATTTATTAACAAACCCTTATTTATCGATTTATGTCTTTTGATTTACTCGATATGGATTTGAGAATTAAATCTTATTCCTTGTTTCTTGGAGCCATGATGAAGTAAGTAGTCAAGAATGTTAATATTATAAGATGGAATCTATTCCTTCTTTAACAAGAAAAAAATAAATAATTCTCCTAATTACTGATTTGAGGCTTAAATAATAACAACACTCAATTTATGATTAAGTTCATGAATTTATTATTCATAAGAGAATCAGTAGCATTCAAGGATAAATAAGTAATTAGAGAGGATAACAGATATTACCTAGCTCTAATTATAAATTATTTACGGATGATCGACTTATATGAAATGATCATATCAAATGGACGACTCTAAGGAATGAGTAATTAAATAACTATAATTAAGAGTACAAGTCCAAATATTTAATGGGGTTACATTTAAATTAATAAAAGAGCAATATATTAATTAAGGAGTTTAATTAATATATTTTTTCGTTAGAGGTTGAAATTATGGGTCCATTAGTCCTCTGCCATCCTTGTAAACACAATTTTGACAAGTAGAATTATTGTTTTAATTATTAATTTAGAATTATAAAATTCTAAATTAAATTTTACTCAAAATAAATTAATTATAAATTAATTTATATTTATTAAATAATTATATTATTTTAATAAATAATTAATTAATTTTGAAAGACATATAGTGGATGGGTCCCACTGTGTGTGGCACACATAGTGGGAGGGTCCCATTGTATGTGGTGCCTATATCATTAGGGGAAAGTCCCTTGTGCACATCAAAGCTTGTTTACAAAGTTTGTATATTTAGTATTTTCAATTTTGAATAAATGTGATTTAATTCAAATATGAAAAGTTAAATGTAGAGACAAATGAAAGTGGATAAAAAGCAGATACTCTCTCTTCTTTCTCTCTAAATTGGCTCCACACATAGATATGTAGCTATGTGTGTGGCACCTAACACACTACGGGAACAAGAAACTTGTGTTTTTATTTTTTAATTAAATATTTGATATTAAATTAAAAATACAAAGACTTTCCAGAATTGATTTACTCTCTTATTCTCTATAAATAGAGGCCTCATCTATTCATTAGAGATACTTATGAATCTTAGAGCAACTAAGAGTACTCTGTCAAATTCTCTCCTCTAGTAGGCGTGTTAGAGAGTTAGAGAGAGTGAAGAAGAGTTCTTTATCCTACAACTTGTCCTTCTTAATTATGTTTTAAGATTTACAGGTGGCTTAGATTAATTGAGTGATCTTTTAAGAAACCAAATTCTTTCAATACCCACCCCTTAGTCCATATTAGTGTCAATGACCAAGTGAGCTAGATGGTGGTTTCCTCTTAAAAGGATTATCCTTTACAAGCTGCTTATTTATATTCGTCTCCATTTAATCCGATAAGCAAAATATTTATATTTTTTATGTGTAAAATTAATATAATCTATAGCATTGTACAAAAGTTTTTGAGAAAATTTTTATAATACACGATCTGCAATACATCTACACTTCTGGTTTATTTTGTGAAAAACGTGTCCAAAACCAACAAATCACACTATTGTCTTATGAATACTTTGAAGTATGTTCACCAATTGAAGTTTAAAATCAAAAGATACCTTCTTGTATGTATGAATTTGTCATTGTTGAATCTAAAGAAATAATACAATCTAGTAGAGGATTGTTAAAGAGATTGTAATATATCTTTCATATGTTATAACACAATTATACACATTAAAAAAAATGAAAATACATATTTTTGGTGTATTTAGCCTCAACGTCTAGTGCCACAACACTCAAAATTGAAGTCGTGAGGCTATGAAAAATAAATCGGCAAAATGGGGTAGAGAGCCTAATGCCATGAGGCAACTCTGATGTCATAGTGCTTGTCAGTTTGCAGCTGTTTTGGTGTAGTGCACCTAGTGATGCAGAACCTATAATTGGCGCCGCGGCACCCATCCGAGTTGATGTATGTTGAAATATTGTGTCTTTTGAGTTGTTTTGAGTTGATATATTTATTAGTTGTATGTTTTCATATAAACCTGAACACCTATTAGCAACAGACATAGCTGTTGTAATGTATGTGTTGATACATGAATAGATATCTTTATAAATGAAGATGCACCTTTATGTAAAAGGGTGTTTGCATTGAACCGTTATGACCATTCATGAAATGGAACCTCTATTATTATATAAACTTTAAAAAATGAACAGATTTCATCCATTATTTTGAACACAATATTATTGCTAGATATTGTGTTCAAGAGTTTGTTGTACCTTAGGGGTTATTGCCATAAAACTTGTTAGCAAACTTTGAGAAGTAAAGGAAAATAAAACCCTTAAGGAAAGTATTCATGTACACCTCAACCCATCCTCATTTCCAAAAATTCATAGCCTTCATCTCTTACTCTATCCACAAACACTCCAGCATCAAAGGGTTTTTTTTTTTCCCATTTTTTATAACCTGTAGTTCAAGGTTTTTAAAGAAATAAACCTTATAAATATAACCATCTCACACTAATGCCTTCATTTCAAATTCATATCAAATTCTTATCTTCTTTCAGTTAAAGGCTCATTTTGACCATGAAAAGGACCTAAATGTACTTCACATTTTAAACTTTTAATTCTTTTCCATCTTTTTAATTTTCTCTTATTTCTTCTTTTTTTTTTCATTTGTGATAACGATGATAAGTATTTTTTTTGCAATTTAATTTGCCCTGTTAAAATCACTCTTCTTTTAAATGTGTTCTACTTAGAATTTTTTAACTAAATTAAATTCTTAGGAAAAGAAACAAAGCTTTTAAAGGAAAAAAGAAACTCAACTTTTAAGGAAAATTTAGATCTGCATATCACAAAAATCTAACAAATTGAATACGGACGCACACAGTTTCACACTAGTTTTAACAAGCACGTGGCACATTTTTGAATCATCCCAAATAAAAGATAAATTGTAGTTACGCACACTAAACATAATTTTCTTTTCATGTTGCACCTTAAACTTTTAATTTTTATAGTTAGAACCCAAACTTTAAATTCTTGACGATGCAGTCCAATCAATAGCTTATATTAATTAATGGATTCCAATTATGATCCCAAATTTCAAAAGTAAAATTTTAGGATTTAACTTACAAATTAAAAAAAGTTAGGGTCTATTTGTGAAAATTTTCTAGTAATTTTCGTCTGTTAATTAATATCCGTTAACTATTGAACCATAATTGCAACAACTTTTAAGATTTAAAATGTTATTTATCAAATTTGAAGGTCTGAGGTCCTCGTTGCCAAATATTGAAAGTTCAGAATGTACCTATACAACTAACCCTAAATAAACAACACTTATCACATGTGCCAGCGGTTTTCTTTTTACTAAAAAAACCTATGTGAAAATTGTCACTAATTTCAACAATACCCAAATACAAACAACTGTAAAGTGCTTGGGGACTTTAGGCGCAATTGCACCATAAGGAAACAGTTCTCTACACAAACGTGACAAATCTTTCCGTGCATTCTCTTTCATTACACAAACTTATGAATGAAATCCAAAATATCCTTTTCGCTAGAAAGCAACTCGAAAGGCTATTATTCTCTTCCGCCTCCTTGAGCTCTAATTTCTTTTGCCCTAATTTTTCTACCCTCTGGTGTTTCTTTCGTCTCAACTCTAGGTGTTGATTGAAATCAACATGGGCAAGAAGGTGGAGCTGAAGAAAATAGAGAACCCAACAAAAAGTCAAGTCATATGCTCAAAACGAGGGACTGGTCTTATTAAAAAAGCTCGTGAAACGTCGGTCTCTGGCAATATGGATGTTGCATCTTTGGCCTTCTCGCCGTCCGGCCGCGTTAGCGAGTTCTGCAATCAAAACAGGTTATTTCTTTGGTTTTTTGGAGTCATCCATTCTCAATCTTCCTCTACATAAATGAGTACTTACTTAATGTTTTGAAATTGTAGTGGCATAACCTGAGCATAGCCACTTAAATATACTACCCAATATAATGTTTGATGTGGAATGCCATGGATCGATTACTCACCCCTAATACTTTGATTATTTACTAGGTAATACGTGCATTTTGAATTTCACGTTTAGTTTTTAATTAGCCTAATTTTTGCTTTTATTTGTTGTTTGACTTTGTTTTTCTTAGCAATGGTCCCAAAAAAGAAAAAAGGTAGGCTTCAATTTTATAACCTATCTGTTTTTTCAAGAGGGGAAAAAAAAAAAAAAACTCTGTCCTTATCCTGTCAATGTCCGAATCTCATAAATTAGCGAACGTTTTATTACTTAGATTCGGCCAACTATACAAAGATTACTTTGTACCACATGTCGTCATCAACCAATTTTTCCCCGCTCGTCCAATTGATTAGACATCCAGATTGAAACTTGTCTAGGGATCGAACTAGCATCGTTAACAATGATTTTATTAGGAACAGTTTTTCTTTAATGTTGTACGAAAAGTAAAGTTATTTTTTATTATTAAATATTTTGTTAATTGAAATGCCAATTGTGCAAAGCATTAATGAAGTTTACTTAAATGATAAAAGGTTTTAATGAATTAAGATAGTTTTCTAATCACTCTTTTTCCCTTGTACGTATATTACTCTTTCCGAGTTCAAATATTTTTAGTTATAAAACAAAATGGTTTTTTACACTATTGTCCTTTGAAATGACTCATTAACAATCTACCCTTGAAATATTAAGTTTGGCATGTTGCATCGAAAAGTTATAAATCTGCAACAAATCACCTTTATTAGTAACAACATTAGTTTTTTGAGGAAAATCTATATGTGATTTTCACAAAAACAGTTAATTAAGAGCATAAAAGGTCTTTTCTTATAAATTACCTAAATTTATATTTGAAACGAAGAATTTATAATTTTCTATGTTGATAGAAACTTAATTAAAGATTTAATTACAAGAAATTTGGGTTTAAAATACATAAAAATAACAACTTATGTCATTATTCAACTGATTATATATGCAATTTATATGTCAATTTTAGTTTTTTTAAAAAAACTAATATTGTAAATCAAGGGGGTGATTTGATATATATTTATAAGTTCAAAATTAGCAATTCAGAGGACAAAATGCTAAATGAAAGATAAGTTTAAAGGACAACAGTGCAACAAATCCTAGAAAATCATTTTGTGAAATTATCCCTCTAATTTTATTAACTCTTGTTCAACAGGATTGAAGATATGCTTGACCGTTATATTAATCAAACAGCAGAGAAAGGGTAGCCGTATAGGATCACTATCTATCACTCTTTTACTTCTAATTTCTTCATAATTTCTTTGTGCTAATTATACATGCACTTTGCTTTTATGCATGATATTGGTATTAATGATGACGCAGTCACATAAAGAACGTGGAGGTACTCTTCTGGCCTTGTCTATAGAGCAAGATTCCTTTTACCTTTGATCTTTTACTAATTTTTACCATTAATAATTTCATATCTTACCCTTATATTGTGCAATTTAATTCAGGAGAAGATGGAGGTGCTCAAGTTGCTTGACCGCATCAAGGGAGAAGAAAACAAGTTGATTTGTCTAGACAACCAGTTTGTCACTTTATCTCTCTCTATATATGATCCCTCTCTTTATTGCACAAACACAACAACAAACAATTAAATAAGTATGCTCGTGTACATACAGATGAAATTTTCACATTATACCCAAGTAATAGCAACAATATTTAAGTAGACTATTATCAATAATACAAATTATGTAAATTTCCTAAAACCAAGACCAGAAAAGCGGAATTGCAGCATGATAATGGCAAATTTAGCTTGGTGGTAAAAATCTACCCTTTTACTGCTGAGATTAATTAGAGTTAAAATTCTCCATTTCAAATTTTATGAAACAAAGAAAAAAGTGAAATTGCATATGTTCACTAAGGCATTTGAGTCCTTTCAAGGGAACATGTCATTTCAGTAAATTTGTTTTGTAGAAATTCTTGGTTGTTATACTAGGGAATTAAATTAACTTTGGATTTGTCCTCAATATTTAAGAACACAAATATTTCGAATAATTTATTAGGATATGTAAACCAATATATTAAGATATGTGTTCTTTTTTCCGTTTTAATGATTGTTGTCCTCTTTCCTGTGGTTGCACTGCGGATAATTTACTGATACACCGAAGAATCGAGGTAAATTTTCTCTTCTTGACCTTGCAATTACAAAACTCCTCTCTTTCTCTAGAGTAAAAAAAAAAATAAAAAATCTGGAATTACTACGAGAACCAACTAAATGTAATTACCTGGTCATATTTGGTTGGTTACAATATTTTATTATATGTGTGTTTTCATAGCAAATGGAGCAACAAATCAAAAAATCCACACTAGAATCAGAATTACTTGAGAATTATCTGAGGTAAATATGGTACACATTTATCCATGTTCAATATACTTGTAACAATCTTATATGTGATAAAAATTTTCCTTGTTAATTAGCGACTATGAGCCAGACCCATCAAGTGATACTTCGCTTGCTCAACTCTTGTGGTGTGAAAAAAAACTGAAACACTCTTTGCAGAGAGTCACTGAAAGAAAAGTATGTTCTAGAGCTGTATTCATGATCTGTATATTCATTTATGTGTATATTTTGTTCCACTTTTTTTTTTTTTTTCCTTCCGTGACCCTGTGCTACCTATTGCTGTTACTGTTAATATTTTGCTGAAAATTGGTTCATTTAATTTCTTCTTATTTTTTGCAATATTATAACTTTTGGTCAGAGAATGCTGCTTGCTAATTTGGCTTCATCCAATGAGCAACTGAGAATTAAGGTAAATTTATTCAAACATTTTGCGTATTGTCATAATAAATAAAAATAGCTTCCGTAAAAGAGGTCAAAATAAAAGGGTACATGTAGTCCGTTATTAATATTATTAGAAGTATTTGAAAATTAACTAGATTTTTACTAAGAAAACCATATGTTGGTATTTTTTTTTTTTTCAAGTTCAAAGGCGTATGTTTTGGTAATAAGAATTTCTAATATATCTTTTATATATATATATATATATATAAACGCTAACCTTGCATGTGTAGGTACACTTAAGTTTATAGTTGCAGGCTCAGTCTATTAGTAAATTCATACCCACTTGTTTATGTTTATTTTTTACCCTCAAGTTAAACCAAAAAAATCTAGTGAGATCTGAAAGTAAATCAATGTAAACAAATTATTGAAAATTTTATGATATGATATGAAAAAAAAAAAAAAAAATCCTATCAATAAGCAAGTTTTACATACTTCTTGTTATATCATGATTATGGCCGATATTTAATATTCGGAAATATGGATCATCAATAATGATACTATATTATGAAAAGCTCTAAATTTATTTTTTTTTTCAATTTCTAAATTTGAATACTCTAGTCTAAAAGGCTTTTCTTTTTGTCTCGCTTTGTCATGACTTGCGATATTAATTGATGTGAAACTACGATCAGAAGGAACAAAAAGAGATGGAAAGATCAGTGTTGCTTTCTAATTTGGCGTTCTCCAACGAGCAACTGAGAATTCAGGTATTTAATAAAAACATATTACATCGCCATGATAATGAAAATAGTATGTGTTGTCCATGATTCATATTAGAAGTATTCGAATTCATATTTTAGTTAATACATTGATGGATTTGGCATATTTTTAGAATATCAGAAGTATACATGCTTGTTATAAATATCTGCTTATAAATAAGCCTTTGTTGCATCAGTATCTCTTGAACTTTTTAGTTTTTGCAATATACCCCATAAATTTTTAATTTTGGTAATTTTCCTTTTAAATTAACAAATTTGTTGCAAATAACCCCTTGATAATTATTATTTTTTCCATAGAAATTGACATGTGATATTTACTTAGATCATTAATCAATAATATGAATGATCATTTTTATATATTTTAATTTATTATGGTCAAGATTTTTAATTGTCTTACAAAAAATAAATGTTTTGAATTAAAGCTCAGACATAAATTTGAGTTAAGGTTCATATGAAAAGACCTATTATGATCCTAATTAACAATTTATATGCAAATTACATGTCAATTTTTGTCAGAAAAGTAACATACTTATTAATGAGGGTGATTTGTAGCAACTTTGTAAGTTGAAAGAGCAAATTGCCAAAATAAAAAATTCAACAAAAAAATGCCAAAAAAAAAAAAAAGTTCAGGAGGCACTGAAGCGCCAAAAAAAGAACTATAAATAATGTTAGATAATGCTTCCTTCTCAATGTAACACTTTCATGTAAGAGTTTCGATTTTAGATTTAGTCTGTATAACGGTAAATTGAAATGAGATATCTTTTTAATTAAGTTGAAGAAAGCAACCAATTTTTAGTTGAAATACTGGGAACCAAAATTTGAATCTGAAATTGATGTCAAACTATAATCAGAACGAACAAAAAGAGATGGAAAGATAAATGCTGCTTGCAAATTTGGCATCCTCCAATGAGCAACTGAGAATTCAGGTAATTAATAGAAAGTTATTATACAAGTGAGAGGCAAAGAAAGAAAAGGGTAAAAGTATTTAAAAAAAAAAAAAAAACATCTATATTTGTGTTAATACAATGCTAAATTTGGCAAAATTTTAGAATATTAGATATTTATGTGCTTGTTTAACAATACCCGAATATAAATAATGTTAAATCTTGATCTCCGTTTAAAAGTAAAAACACTTTCACTAAGAGTTTTGGTTTCAGATTTAGTCTATAAACTGAATGAAATGTCTTTTAAGTAGGTTAAAAAAGCAATCAAAATTAAATATCTTTTATTAGCGCATTTTGCAACGTAGTTTAAACTATAAAATAGCCATTTAAACCAAAGTTATTATAATTTTTTTCCAACAAAATTTAATTTCAAAACTAATTTTGATTCAAAGTTTTGGTTTTAACTATTTCTTAAACAACTGTTAATTTTTTTTTTTCAATTTTTACATGATATATTGGGAATCCAAAATTTGAATACTATGGTCTACTAAAAGGTTTCTTTCGTGATTGTCATGGAGGGAGCCAGCTTAGGCCTCCTAGGAAAAGATCATAATAATAATAATTGAAGTTTTTGCATATATTTTCCCAAAAAAAAAAAAAAGAGGCCAAGTAGTAAATAAATTTATTATGTACTACAATATTTTTAAAGCCTAATATTTAGGCCAATTAGTTTTGAAAAAGTAATATTTACTACTTATATAGTGTGAATAAATTTATAATTTACATTATAAATTTATTATGCACTATAATATTTTTAAAGCCTAATATTTAGGCCAATTAGTTTTGAAAAAGTAATATTTACTACTATTTTTGAAAAAAGATCTATTATCCCTTATCTTTTAACTTTAGGTTGATTTATGCCCCTAGAATTTTTTCCTGCCTCTGCCATTGCTTATGATATGATGTGAAACTATGATCAGAAGGAACAAAAAGAGATGGAAAAGGCACGTAATAATGCAAACATTGCACATAATTTTGGAGGAAAAGATCGACTGGATTGTGGAACTCAGCACCCCTATTCCACGCAGATTTTGATGCAACTTGATCCATGGCTCAGTCCTCACGGGTTATTAATTTATCACTTTAATTTCATCATTAATTTATTAATCTAAGATTAGTTATGCAAATCTCGTCCTAATTCATTTTGGATCTTCTTATTTTAACTAATTATATGTATAATGATCATCATTGATCTATAACAGTCCCAAGGCTCGCCAGGCCTTGCTTAAAGAGCTATCGCCGGAACAAAAAATACAACTCTTCGCTGTTGATAACAAAGTTAAACTCTTTGATTACACTAATCAAGCTCCAATTCAGGTACCTACTACTTATAATCTTTCATAGCTAATTAGTATGCATCACCACACAAACACACACACACACTAAAAAAAACTTTTAATATATATTTTCTAGATTTAGTTGCTTGACTCAATTGTTAATTCAAGATATTATAGTATGCATTAAAATCAACTATTACGAGTCTTATATCACGGATGTCTCAAAAAACATGGTTTCTCACTTCACTTAAAATGTTTGGGATATAATAATAATGTTAAATACTACAACTGATAGAAAGTAGGTTTTATATATCGGGTCGTGATTTCAACCCGCCTTCTATTATAGTGTATGGTTTTGGATACAATTAAGGTCACTTAAACAGTATTTTGACCTTATTAAATGCAGTAGACTACTAAATGTGCCATCACTTAGCATATATAATTATATTTTCATAATGTTAATATTTGTATGCTACAGGGAAAATTTGGGCATCATGTACCTGTGGTGGCTCAAACTCAACAATACCATGCACAAACAATTACCCACAACTGGGTAAGAATTTTATTCATTAACATAACCACTCATCACTACTTTTTTTTTTTTTAATTTTTCCTGTTACTAATTTTATCTCATTTTATATTAATATCTGCTTTTTATTATCCCTGGAAAACAGAACTATCATGCTGGCCAGTTTGATGATGGCATCGTACCAATGTCTCAATTGTACGGTAACGGTACAAATTATCATTTGAATTCTTCCATCAATGGTAATTACAACACCAATATTAAAAATTGGAATCAGATTTCAATTGTCAACAATCCTGTGAATTCGTCAAGCAGTAGCAATGACTACAACACCAACATTAAAAATGGGGATAATGATTCAATTCCCCATAACGCACCTGTAATTTCTGGGAGGTATGATAATTTTTGTCAAATTATTTAGTTTGTTATGGCCACAATACATCTTTATTTTTACTTAATATGTATATGTAGCTCGAATCTGAATTTATAAATAATGATAAAAAATTTAATCATTTTTTTCTAGTTTTTACAAGTCTTATAATTCAAATTAGAGCGGCAAATATATTGACAAAGTTGATAGTTACTATAAGTTTTCCACTAAGCATGTGCAATAGTCTGATTTAAAGATCTTATTGCAGCATCAACAATGAATTGAACGACAAAAACAACATATGTGACACAAAAGAGAAGCACCCAGAAGTACCCAATATCAACAATTGTATTCAGAATTTAATTGCCAACAATGCACCTATAAGCCCTAAGAAGTATGATATTCTATGTCTCAAAACTTTTTAGTTTCGAGTAAGATTATGAGATATCTATTTTTACATCTATATCTTTTATTTATTCATATGCAGCTCAAATCTTAGCTTTTTAATAATTTATAAGCTCTTATCACGTAGCAACTGCTAGTTTTTTTAATTTTTTTTTTATTTTGAACAATTCGAATATTTTGTTTCTCATTTAATAAAGATTTGAACTAGAATTGCATTATGAAATAACAACATGATATTGTCTGCTTTGGGTTAGCATAAACTCGCATAATTTTGTTTTTGGGGTTTGTCTTAAAAAAGTCTCATATTATTAGAAGATGATGTTCTTACTTATGAATTATTATATATTATCATTTCTGATCAATGTAAGACTACACAGCCTATTCATTCTTGGCTCTCTTTGTCTGAAATTATGGTTGTCACCGTATTTTTGTTTAACCATTAATTTTCCACTAAACATTATACATTGTGTGAGATGAAAATCATATTATTGCAGCGTCAACAGTGACATGAACGGCAAAATCGGCGGAAGTGACACAATTGAGAAACAGCAAGAAGCACCCAATGATCCCTGTGTTAAGGTCAGGCCTGAAACTGATTGACAATAAAATTAAGAGCTAGTTGTAGTTTGATTCTAAAAGAATGGAGTAAATTGAACAAATATTATAGGCATTAATATTTCCTATTCTGTCAATTGATTGAAGCAGACTACGGAGGGAAATGACACCGTGAAGAACACAGAAGGAACCAATGTTCGGGTAGGCTCTTGGGATACATGGGATGGCTTTGCTTTGGCACAGAATTTAAACTCGGAGGACATAGACTTTTGTTTCTGATCGTGATGAATTTGAATTGGGGCCAAACTCTTGATTGTGTAGTGTTTCATTATAGTGGTATCATTTCTAGCGATTGAACTTTGGCTTTTGTCGTTGACCCTTCGTTAGCAAACTTTTTATCTCTTTCATTTTTCTTGAAGAATTATTTACATGATGCTTGAACAAATGCAAGAATTGTTCGATTTAGACATAAAGCCTGAACTTTTTATCATTCTAAATTGTCCCTTTTTTTCTAATCATATACTGTTTGATTTAGACATAATATTTTGAAGTCCAAAAAGAACTACTAGTTAATGTAAAGTTTCTAGAAATCCCCAAAATAAAGAACCCTAATTTCAAGCTTGGCCACAGATTGAGAAAATCCACGAACCAATTTTCCATCAAACCCCTTTGAACCAAAGATTGCAGAAAAGTAAACAACCAAATTAACATAGAACAAGAAAGTTTATGTGGTTCGGTGTTACCACCTGAGAGAAAAGCACCAGTGGCTTTGTGTTATTTATTGCACTGAGAAATTTAATCTTTCTTCCTCACAATTCTCACACTCCAATGAATTATAGAGAAAGATTACAGAAGAAGAAGAAGACTCTAATTCTAGATCCTTTTTACGACTTTCTCTCTCAAGAATATAGTAGTTTGAAATTAGAATGTTTTTCATAACCCAAAGTCCCTAATTCTGACACTGATATTGTCACGCCCCGGAGTACGGGAGATGACTTGGTGGATTAATAAAGTTAATTAAGTGAAAATTTAGTTAAAAATTGAGTTTTAGAATTAAATTTATAAATAAAAATGTGATAATTTTAAATTCGTTTATTTAGGATGAACAATTATAATATTCAAACAAATAAAAAGAATAAATAAAACAATTTAATATGGGATGAAGTGAGTATGAGTCCCACTGGCCCACATATTGTGCACACACATAGTATTGACAATATTACAACACAACCACAGTCCAAAGAAAAGAGAGTTAAGAATTTACATGCCTTGAATTTCTATAATACAACCTACCAAAATCCTCTATTGGTCGTAGGTTCGGTCAGTAGGTTCGGTCAGTGGACTCTTCTCCGATCCTAAGCTGATATCCACCTATGGGGTAAGATTTGAAAACAAGTAAAATGTGAGCGAAAGGCTCAGTAGGACTATATTTTTAAAAATAAACAGATAAATAGTTTAATAGAACATTTCTTAATAAATAAAATAAAATTAAATAAGTACTTTCGTTTATCAAAAGTGTATTGAAAACAGTTCATCAAGAGTACCTTTTTATTATTTCAGGCAAACCATGATATTCACCACCGAAGTGGCCCAGCTGGGTTTCGGGACCTGCCCCCAAGGTCGTTCACTACACGACTCGATCTCTGATATGGCATCATGCCCGTATATCTTTTTGTAATTAAAATCTCTATTTACTAAATATAATCATTAACATTTATTATGAGGTTTATTATGAAAACACCTCAATCTACTGTTTAAGAAAATAGTTAACAATAAATCATTTTTCAACCAATCATTGAAAAATATTTTATTAAAAATCACTTTGAGGCCAAAACATTTAAAATTGGCTATCAAAGAAGGGGTAGAAGTCTTATCTCGATATTCATGTCGGTGTCCCACACCGTAATCCCTGTCCGTTATACGTTAGCTCCGCGGATCCATGCACAACCTTAGATGAAAACTAGATCTATTAGTATCTAATCCGAGATATCCTAGGTTATTAAATCATTTCATGGTGTCCTACTGTGCCTCTTAGGTTTATAAAATCATTTTATAAAGTTGAAATTTCAATCGGGGTTCAAAACAGTGAAAACGGGTGAAAATCACAAAAATTACACTATGTCCAATCGGCCTGCCAGTCACCCTGGTTCGGCCGGCCGAACTGTATAGTTCGGCCGGCCGAACTGTATAGTTCGGCCTACCAGAAAACCAAGTCCGATCGGCCGAACATTTCTAGGTTTGACCTGCCAGTCGGATGAATCCGGCCTGCCGAACTCAAACTTCGGCCTGTCGATCTGAAAAATTCTAGAAATTTTCATGCACGGGTCTCGACCTCCCCGAGCCTAAATCTTAAATTTCAACCTGTTTTCTCAATTCTCACGCATGGGTAATAATCATAATCAATAGAAAAACATAGTAACTTACTTTTTAATGGATTAAAACAAGTTTTAAACAAGATTTTTGAAAAAACCCAAAAATTAGAAAAATTTAAGAAAAATGAAAAATCTCGATTTAGATATGTTTTTGATGAAACAAAGTTTATATTCAAGTTAATCTAAGTTCATCTAACCTAGATTGAAGGCTCTCTAAACTTAGAAAAGCTTAGATTTCAAAATACAAGAAAAATTAAAAAATTAAAAAAGTTTAGAAGTTTTGAAAACTAACTTTGGATTAAGCTTTGATTTGAGTTTGTGGTTGCTCAGTCGCGTCCCCGAGCCTTCAATCCACAATCCCGAAGCTTGAAATCGAATTTTGATTTAAAAATTTTGAGAGAGAATGAGAGAGAAAAAGAGAACCGAGAGAGAGGGGGAGAGACGAATGAGAGAGAGGAGAGAGAAATGAGAGAAAGAGAGAAGGAGAGTGAGATATAAATAAAAGGAGGGAGAAAAGTGGTGGCACAAGACTGTATGCAACAACACACTATTTTTAAATCAAATTACTTGTTAAAATTTCAATTAACAATTAAAAATAATTTAATATAATTTAAAATTATTAAAAGAGTAAAATAACGCAAAGTTTCTTAATTTTCACAAAATTATAAATTTGAGTTTAAAACACTTATTATAGCACACCAATCCACTATTTTACATTCTAATAACATCTAATTAACTTCGGGGTATTACAGATATATCACTATTGTTTTTTTTTCTTCCTTGCTGATGCTTCCCTTGAACTAGTCCCCTTAAGCGGCATGATTAGTCCTTAGGATGTTAACCAAGTTCAAACAATGTTCAAACTTGGCCACTAGTAAAGCCTTCGTCACCATGTCTATAGGGTTGTCTTGTGTTGAAATCTTCTCCACTTTAACGTCTCCTTTTAACAAAATATCTATGACAAAATGCAACTTTGCATCTATATGTTTGGTTCTTTCCTGAAATATGTGATTTTTTGAAAGGTAAATTGTACTTTGGCTGTCACACTTTACAATGATTATCTGTTGCTGAATTCTCAATTCATCTTTAATCCATAAAGCTTCCTTAATAGCTTTGTTAAGGCTATATATCCTGCTTTGATTGTTAACATAGCAATAACTGGTTGAAGAGATGCTTTCCAACTAACAATACAACCATAAACTTGAAACACATAACATCTAGTTGATCTTCTGTGGTCAAGATCCCTTGCATAAGTAGAATCTACGAAGCCAAGAACCGAAAGAGAATTATTAGATAAACCATCATAAACCAGTCCAACCTTGCTTCAACCTTTAATATACCTTAAAATTCACTTGACCTTATACCAGTATAATTTCGTAGGATTACCCAAATGCTTGCTTACCACACTTACACTGTGCGCCAAGTCTGGTCTAAAACAAACCATAGAGTACATCAAGCTCCCTAAACCACTAGAATAGGGTATCTTCTGCATAACTTTTAATTCTTGATCAGATTTGGGTGAGTTTTGTGCAAACAATTTAAAATGTTGTGCTAGTGGAGTGGAAACATCTTTTGAACAATACATTGCAGATTTTTCCACTAGTTTCTTCATATATGACTATTGTGATAGGCTTAAAGTATGTTTACTTCTATCTCTTTTAATTTCCATGCCCAATATTTTTTTAATGTTACCTAGATGTTTCATTTCAAACTCCTTATTAAGAATTCACAAAAGACTTTGTTGTGTACAGACTTTCAAGTTTAAGCCAAACACCTATCGTAGATTTTTCTTTTGAAACTTCCCTGAGAACTCTATCTTTGAGGCATAGCATTAGAGCACTATGAGCCTTGTCAAGAATATCCTTGTTCTCTTCAACGGAGAGAGTGGCAGGCAAATTATTATCCCCACCCAAGGCCTTGGTGAGACCTTGTTGAACCAGCAAAGAGCTTCTTTTTAGTCGTCATAGCCCGAAATCATTCTTCCTAATAAACTTCTCTATGTTGAATTTTGTTGTACCCATCATCTCTAAATAGGCTCTAATACCAATTTGTTCTGAGATTCCTAGAGATTCCTAAAATAAAGAACCCTAATTTCAAGCTTGGCTATAGAATGAGATAATTTGTGAATCAATTTTCCCTCAAACATATTTTAACCAAAGATTGTAGAAATGTAAACAACCAAACACAAAACAAGAAAGTTTATATAGGTCGGTGTTACCACCTTCATCCATGGGAAAAAAAGGGTCCAGTAGCTTTATGTTCTTCTTTATTACATTGAGAAATACAACCCTTCTTCTGCACAATTCGTACTCTCCTATGAATTGCAAAGAAAGATTATAGAAGAAGAAGGCTATCTCACTCTAGATCGTTTCTATGACTTTCTCTCTTATGAATATAGTAGTCTGAACTTAAAATGTTTTTCATAACCCTAATTCTAACACTTATATATCTACTATTAGAACAATATATTACAACCGCTAGATTAAAATAGGTTTTTGACAAACACCACTAGATTAGTCTCCTAACCGATCTAGACAGATACATAACAATTAAACAAAAAAATGACACAAAGACCCCTAAAACAACAGTCAACCTCCAACACTAGTATATGTTTCTTCCCTCCTGCATTTCTCTTTAGGTTGTGTTTAATAGGAAGGAAAGAAAATAAGAAGAAAAGGAACAATACATACAGGGCCTAGGTGAGAAAAATTGAAAGAAAATATCTTTATATTATTATGTTTCATATGAATCCCCACTTCTGATACTTTCATATCACAAGGGATTGAATTTGAAAATTTGTGAAGGATTTGAAATCTCTCACTTGATCCACTCCTTCTTTTCTTTCCTATCATACAAAAACATGTTCTAAAATCCATGAAATCGATAATTTAGAATAAGTAATTTTGAGTTTGGACTGAAATAGTTTTTCCACCTATTTCATTTAGAAAAGGTAATTCCATCAATTTAATGATTTTTTTTAACATGTAATTATAGACTAAATTGTTTACAAAAATTATAGCAATCGCAATTTTCTACAACTTATAAAATTTTGTCTTCGAAATTTAAGTATACTTGAAAAAATAGAAATTCTTCCACTAAGCTAGAAGTTGGATGTAAATAAAAGGATGAAAAATGGTTATCCCATTCCCCATCACCCCAACAAATTAAACACTACCTTGGGATGAAGAATGGTTGTCCCATTCCCAATCACCCCAACCAAACACTACCTTAGGAGTAAAACCAAAAAGAAGATTGATTAAAGACCTTAACATGTAATTTCAGTGGGCCCCCAATAGAGTCTAAAATACATATAACCACGTACATTTTGAAACAGTATAGGACGACGAAGATAAACAACGAAAATTTACCACTCTTTTAATTATAGTTGAAGAATAAAGATTAAATATTAAAGATTAAAGATATCAAAAGCAAGCTGCACATAAAACAAAGTTTAAGGCAGTTATTCGATTTCAACCCCTTTACATGCAGCAAATATATGTTTACTAACTTAACTAACTAAGGTAAGGAGACAAAAATAGAGCAGCATATATATATATATATATATATATATATATAAGGTAAGGAGACAAAAATAGAGCAGCATATATATATATATATATATATATATATATATGAGGTTGAATTTTTGACGACTAACTACAGTCATCCATGTTGATTTGATGTTCTGGGAAGGGATAGTAGTCTTCATTACTATTGGAGTTGTCGCCGATCATCATGCGCTTATCTTCAGTTTTTGACTTCTCTTTTCCTGTAAGCTCCTTCTAAGAGGGGGAAAAAGGAAAGAAAAAGTTGTCAATCGAGGTACATAAGGTAAGACTTAATAATGCTATATTGCGTATATGACCAAAAGAGAACTTGTCAGAAAATTTAATTAATTATGATAAAATTAAAATTCAAAGATGATCACCTTCTGGATGCTGGCATTAACATTGACTGAATCTCTCCTTGTAAGATCCTTTTGAGAGGAAATGAGAAATAAACGAAAAGGAAAGGCTCTCAATCAAGGTATATAACTAATACTGGTTTTATACACACTTCTCTTTACTCTTCATACATTCCTTCTAAATATACAGCCCAAATAATTTTATGGAATGATGTATAGTTAGGTGTGGAGAGCGCCAAAAAAAAAAAAAAAAAAAACCTTATAATTAGTTTTCTTTTTATAACAAGATTTAATTACGTAATAAAGTCTATTATAATTGTTCTTTTTTGGTCATCTTTTATGGGATCTTTTTGTAATGTGAAATTTTTATTTAAAAATGAGTATAAGGAGTGGAGAGTGTTGTGTGAATAGAACCATCTGACTATGCTAATCAATCATGGTATTGTGCATACACGGACATCCAAAAAAAAAAGAAAGGAATCACGAAACTTGCTTAATTGCAAAAAAATTTAAAATTGTACCTACTGGATGATGGTATTAACTTTGACTGAATCTGTCCTTGTAAGATCCTTTTGAGAGGAAAGGAAAATAAACGAAAACGTAAGATTCTCAATCGAGTATAATACTAATAGTGGTTTTATATTTACACATTTTTCCTTACTCTTCACACATTCCTTCTAAATACACACCTCAAATAATTTTATAGATATGACATGATGTAAGGTGTGTGATGTAACGCCCCGGAATTAATTAAGTGTAGTTAGAATGTAAAATGGTAAATTAGTGTATCATAATAAATATTTTAAACTTAATTTGATCATTTAGTGGAATTTTTAAATTTATGATATTTTTAGTTATTTTAATGATTTTTAATTACTCTTAATTATTTTTAATTATTATTTTAAGTATTGAAAACAAAACAATTTGTCAAATACCAAACACGTCCTATTTGAAAAACCGTGTGCTATACACTGTTTTCCTTCACTGGTTTTGCCTCTCCTTTCTCTATTTATCGCACCCTCTCCCTCTCATCCTCACTCACTCTCTCACCTCTCTCTCGGTCTCTCACTCTCTCTCCTTCCCTCTCACGGTTTCTCTCTCTCTCTCAAACTCTCTCAAAATTTTTAAAGCAAAAATCAATCCCAAGCTTCGAGTGCGTAGAATGGAAGCTCGGGAACTCATTTGCATGACCGCAAACTCAATTTAAAGCCTTGATTCGAGGTTAGTTTCTAAATTTCAAAACTTTTTCAATTTTTCAAATTTCTTAAATTTCTTGGTATTTTGAAATTTAAGCTTTTCTAAGCTTAGAAATCCTTCAATCTAGGTTAGAGGAACTTAAAATAATTAGAATACAAACTTTGTTTGATCAAAAACGGATTTAAATCAAGATTTTTTATTTTTTTTCTATTTTTCTCTATTTTTGGATTTTTTTAAAAATTTTGTTTAAAACTTGTTTTAAAGCATAAAAAAGTAATCTACCATGTTTTTCTATCAATTATGATCAGTACCCATGCCTGAGAATTGAGAAAACAGGTTGAAATAGAGATTTAGGCTCAGAAAGCCAAATTCCCGTGCTTGGAAAATTCTAAAATTTTTCTAGATCGGTAGGTCGAACTTCGTGTTCGGCAGGTCGGATTCATACTGGCAGGCCGAACCTAAGAAAGTTTGGCCGATCGGACCTGGACCTCCAGTAGGTCGAACTGCATAGTTTGGCCGGCCGAACTAGGGGACTGGCAGGCCGACTGGGCATAGTGAAATTTTGTTATTTTTCACCTGTTTTCACTGTTTTGAATCCCGATTGAAATTCTGACTTTGTAAAATAGTTTTATAAACCCAAATGGCACACTAGGACACTATGAGATGATTTGATAATATAGAATATCTCATGCTAGACACTAATAGACATAGTTTTCATTTAAGGTTGTGCGTGGATCCGCAGAGCTAACATATAAAGGACTGAGATTTCGGTGTGGGACACCGACATGAGTATCGAAGTAGAACTTCTACCCCTTTTCTTTGGTAATCTGATTTTAAAATAATTTTGGCCTAAAAGGGATTTTTATCTAATATTTTCAATAACTGATTGAAACAGGACTTTTATTGAACTTTTTTTTTTACAAACAGCAGATTGAGGTGGTTTTCATAAGAAACCTCATAATGAATGTAAATGATTATATTTGGTAAAAAGAGATTTTAATAATCATAGAAAGATATATATAGTTACATTTAAGGGCATAATGCCATATTAGAAATCGGGTCATGTAGTGCGCGACTTTAGAGGCAGGTTCCGAAACCCAGCTGGGCCACTATGGTGGTGATTTACATATGGTTTGCTCAGGAAAAGAAAATGGTTTTTTTTTTTTGGTCTACCTATTTAAATTGTTTTGGTAAGGAAAGCTTTTATTAAATTTTCATCTATTCATTTATTCGATCTAGTTCATTTTCTACTTATTTACTTGAATAATGAAGTTTCTTTAAAATTGAATATTTTAAAATTATAGTCCTACTGAGCCTTTCGCTCACTTTTTATTTGTTTTAAAATCTTACCTCTTAGGTGGATATCAGCTTAGGATAGGAGAAGAGTCCGCTGACTGGACTTGCGACCAGAAGAAGATCTAGGTAGGTTGTAGAACAAACAAATCAAGGCATGTATAATTCTTAACTTTCTCTTTTATTTTAGACTGTGGTTGTAATTTGATATTGTCAGTATTATGTGTGTGCACAAGATGTGGATCAGTGGGACCCATTCTCGTCTCACCTTATATTTTTCTTATTATTTATATTATTTCCTTATTGCTTATTTGTTATCCTTATTTGTTCAAATATTATAATTGCTCGCTTTAAATAAAAGGTTTTAAAATTCTCACATTTTTATAAATAAATTCCTTAATTCTTAAACCTATGTTTTAACTGAATTTTTATTTAATTAATCTAATTAAACTGCCACGTCACCTCTCGTACTTCGGGGCATGACATAATGGTATCAGAGCTCAAGGTTATGAACCTTGGAAATTGTGCACACATAGGTACAACAATAAAATACCACTGAAAGTCTAAATTTTATTTTTAGAAGTGAGAGAATGGCACCAGACGATGCTCGACAGCTGACGTCGAGTTCAGGAATGATGAGGGCATGATGAGGGCCATGTTTGTTGCATTTTGGCAGATGGCAGCAAGGGCATGACCGGATGATTCCAAGGCTAGTCATCGGCATACGTACTTTAAGGAATTTTGACGTGTATTTGTACCGACTTTCGATAGAACTGGAGACTCGCAAGTGATAGAATATTGACTAGATTTGATCATGAAACACTTGGATACACTTGGTATGCTAGCGGAGTATCGCGTAGAATTTGTAGCATATAATACTTACTGGAAGCAAGCAAAGCGCCTAGAGAATAATAGTAACATCAGTTGGGACAGGTTTGAGGAGCTGTTCTACGATTGATACTTTCCATAGGGATATAGGGATCAGAAGGCGGCATAATTTTATAGGTTGCAACAGGGTGATATGTCAGTTTAGGAATATGAGGCGAAGTTCAATCAATTGGCCAGGTTTGCTCCATCTGTAGTGGCATCAGAGCGTGAGAAGTGCATCAAATTCTAGGAAGGACTCAAAGCTCCCATTTGATGACAAGTGGTTGCCCTGCAACTCAGGAACTTTGGAGAGCTTGTGTCATCAATAATATCAGTGGAGAATGACTATGCACAGTATTGTGAGAATCGAGCCAAGACATCAGGAGGACAATAGAGGAGAGGCAAAAAAAGCACTAGTAGTCGACCGACTCTAGGAAAGAACAAATAAGGTGGCACGAACAGCAGCAGCAGCAGTTCACCCAACAGCGGGCGTAGCAACCTCTATAGCTTCCATTGCCATTATTGCCAATAGCCGGGACACATTAAGAGGAATTGTCCGATCAGGAGTGCTCGCTTGGGATTTTAGACTGGAGAAGGAGCTAGTCGTTAGCCCCAGCCTCAGACTCTACCTCAGCCGCAGCAGTACCTTCAGCTTCAGTACCATCAGTTCTCTCCCCAGCAACTGCCATATTCAGCACAAGGACACCAACCGCAAAACTTTCAGCATAATGTCCCTCAGTATCCAGCATCGAGTATAGCCAGTGTGCAGTCGCTATCATCGTAGCAGTATCAGCCAACTAACCCAGGATCTAGTAGCGTTAGTAGAGGAAAAGGGAAAGCTCTAGAACAGGTTCACATGATGACATTAGAGAGTTTAGATGTCCAGACTGAAAACGCGGTTGTCCATGGTACGATTATGATTTCTCAGTCTTTAGCACACGTGTTATTTGATACTGGTGCCATTCATTCTCTCATTTCAAGCTCTTTTGTATATGCCCTAGGATTAGAGATAGAAGAGTCTGATGAACCCTTAGTTATAGCTTCACCCTTGGGGCAGTTATGTGTGAATAGTATTTGTAAAGCTTGTAAAATAAAGATTGGGGATGAGGATTTGAAAAGTGAATTGATTGCAATCTCCATGAGATCATATGATGTAGTCCTAAGGATGGACTGGTTGTTCAGATATAATGCAGTGATAAACTGCCAACTTAGGAAGGTAACCCTAATGTTAGATAGGGGGGCAGCGATCACTTACCAGGGAGGTGGTGATAGGCTGATAAGTGAGCATCTCGTAAGGGTGTGTCTCGGAGGGCGAAAGAACACAGCTTGCTATGCCTTTCTCATGAATTTAGAAAGAGAGCCTAGTGCTTCGAGAGGATATGTAGTGATTCTAGTGGTGGATGAATTCAAAGATGTCTTCGTCGACGAGCTACTAGGATTATCACCTCATCAGGAGATCAAATTTTGTATTGAATTGCTTCCAAGAATAGCACTGATTTCCATAGCACCTTATCGGATGGTGCTGGCAGAGATGAAAGAACTCAGAAAATAGCTTCAGGAGCTTGCTGATAAGGGATACATTCGAAATAGTACATCACTGTGGGGAACACCAGTTTTGTTTGCAAAGAAGCATGATGGAATCCTCAGGTTATGCATAAACTCTCAATAGCTAAATCGGGTCACAGTGAAGAATAAGTATCCTCTGCCCAGGATCGACTAGTTATTTAATCAGTTACGAAGTTTGCAGTACTTCTCGAAGATAGACTTGAGGTCAGGGTATCATCAACTTAGGATTAAGGAAGAGGACATTCCTAAGATAGCTTTCAAGACTCGATATAGACACTTTAAGTTCTTGGTGATGTCGTTTGGATTGACTAATGCTTCGGCAGCCTTCATGGTTTGATGAACAGGATATTTAGGCCTTACTTAGATTAGTTTCGTGATCGTGTTCATTGATGACATCTTGGTTTATTCTAAGACTTGGGAGGAGTATGAGTATCTTCTTAGAATCGTGCTTCAGACTCTACGGGAACATCAGCTATACGCCAAGAAAGAAAAGTGTGAGTTATGGTTGATAGAGGTCAAGTTTCTATGCCATGTCATCTCTGAGCATGGTATTTCGTTGGATCCATGTAAGATAGAAGCCATAGTGGAATGGAAATGACTGAGAAATGTGGCAGAGATACGTAGCTTCTTAGGACTTACAGGATATTACAGGAAATTTATGAAAGACTTTTCGAAGATAGTAGCACCGTTGACAAGGTTGGTCAGAAAGAATTTCAAGTTTGAGCTGAACGAGGAATGTGAGTTTGCTTTTCAAGAATTGAAGAATCGATTGAATTCAGCACTAGTGTTGATTATTGCCAACAATGAAGAGTCGTACCAAGTTTAGACGGATGCTTCAGGACGTGGACTCGGGTGTGTGTTGATGCAGCATAGACGCGTGATAGCATATAGATCGAGACAGCTACGATCCCACGAGCGGAGCTATCCAACTCATGACTTAGAGCTTGCGGTAGTGATTCACGGGCTAAAGATTTGGAGATGTTATCTATATGGGGCGACATTTCAGGTTTTCTCTGATCGCAAGAGTTTGAAGTATTTGTTTACTCAGAGGGATTTGAACTTGAGGCAGCGAAGATGGATGGAGTACATGGAGGATTATGATTTTGTGTTGTAGTATCATCCCAAAAAAGCCAATGTTGTTGCAGATGCGCTCAGTCAGAAGTCTTTAGGGATTCTTGCTTGTTGGCTCTTGAAGACTGGAAGAGGGATGTAACAATAAGTGAGTTCGGGCTATGGTATTGTGAAGACAACGATCACATTTTGATATACCATATGGAGACAACCCCAGCTCTTATTCAGATGGTGAAGCAAAATCAGTGGCAAGACTAGCACCTTCAGGGAATCTGGACGCGGATTCAGAATGGAGAGCAGTTTGAAGAATGGAGGATACATGTATATGGATCGTTGTACTTCAGGAAGTGTCTAGCAGTTCCAGCAATCGCAGAAGTGATGAAGGCCGTAATGGACGAAACTCACTAGTCTCAGTTCACCATTCATCCAAGGAGTACAAAGATGTACCGTGATTTGAAGAGGCAATATTGGTGGAGAGGTATGAAGAAGGATATTCGGGAATATGTGGCCAAGTGTATGACTTGTCTTTAGGTGAAGCCAAGCATCAGAAGCCAACATGTTAGCTTCAACCGCTTTCTATTCCATGGTGGAAATGGGAACACATCAAGATGGATTTTCTTATCGGATTACCAAAGACGGAGCAGCAGCACGATGCGATTTGGGTCGTGGTCGACAAATTAACGAAGTTAGCTCATTTCATTCCGTTCAGGTTGACATGTTTGAGGAGGATTCTCAGGGAATTGTATCTGTAGAACATAGTAAGATTGCACGGAGTTTCTTTGTCTATCACATCAGATAGAGACACCAGATTTAATGCCAAGTACTGGATGAGCTTTCAGGAGGCTTTAGGTACAAATTTGAACTTCAGCACAACGTTTCATCCTCAGACCGATGGGTAATCTGAACGGGTCATTTAGATTTTTGAAGACATGTTGCATGCTTATGCGTTAGACTTCGGTGGGAGCTAGAAGAAGTACTTGCATCTGGCGAAGTTTGCATACAACAACAGCTATCAATCGAGTATTGGCATGGCACAGTTCGAAGCACTATATGGACGACCTTGTCGGTCACCGGTGTGTTGGGCCGAACTAAAAGATAGAGTTATTCTTAGGCCAAATGAGATTCGTGATAGCAATGAGAAGATCGTCATGATTCGAGATCGACTGAAAGCAGCTCAGAGTCGACAGAAGAGTTACGCGGATAGCAGACGTTGAAACTTTGTACTTTTGAAGGTATCACATCGCAAAGGCATTTCACGATTCGGAGTAGAAGAAAAACTTACGCCAAGATATGTTGGACCGTTTGAGATTACCCAACGTGTTGGTGTGGTTGTTTATCGACTTAATCTTCCTCCAAAACTTTCGCATGTTCACGACGTATTCCACGTGTCGATGCTTCGAAAGTGTCCGCCTGAGCAGGATAGGATCATTTCGTTCCAAGACGTACAATTTAGGAAGACACGACGTATGAAGAAGTGCCGATCCAAATAATCGATCGTAAAGCGATTAGCTTGTGCTGTCATGAGATCCCGTTAGTAAAGGTTGTGTGGCAGCATCACGGAGTTAGTGAACATGAGAATTAGAGTCGAGTATGCGGGAGATGTACCCGCATTTGTTTTGCTTTTGAATCTATTTGTAAATTTTGATGACGAAATTTCTTTTAGGGGTGGACAGTTGTAACGCTCCGAAATTAATTAAATATAGTTAGAATGTAAAATGGTGGATTAGTGTGTCATAATGAATATTTTAAACTTAATTTGATCATTTTGTGGAATTTCTAAATTTATGATATTTTTAGTTATTTTAATGATTTTTAATTACTCTTAATTATTTTTAATTGTTATTTTAAGTATTGAAAACAAAACAATTTGTCAAATACCAAACACGTCCCATTTGAAAAACCACGTGCTATCCACGGTTTTCCTTCACGGGTTTTGTCTCTCCTTTCTCTATTTATCTCACCCTCTTCCTCTCATCCTCACTCACTCCCTTGCCTCTCTTTCTGGGCCTCTTACTCTCTCTCCTTCCCTCTCACAATTTCTCTCTTTCTCTCTCAAACTCTCTCAAAATTTTTGAAGAAAATTTCAATCCCAAGCTTCGAGTTAGTAGATTAGAAGGTCATAAACTCGTTTGGATGACTGCAAACTCGATTTAAGGCCTTAATTCGAGGTTAGTTTCTAAATTTCAAAACTTTTTTAATTTTTCAAATTTCTTAAATTTCTTGGTATTTTGAAATTTAAGCTCTCTTAAGCTTAGAAATCCTTCAATCTAGGTTAGAGGAACTTAGAATAACTAGACTGCAAACTTTGTTTGATCAAAAATGGATTTAAATCAAGATTTTTTATTTTTCTCCATTTTCCTCTATTTTTGGATTTTTTAAAAAATTTTGTTTAAAACTTGTTTTAAAGCATTAAAAAGTAATCTACCATGTTTTTCTATCAATTATGATCATTAACCATGCTTGAGAATTAAGAAAACAGGTTGAAATGGAGATTTGGGCTCAAGAGGCCAAATTCCCATGCTTAGAAAATTTTGAAATTTTTCCATATCGGCAGGTCGAACTTCGTGTTGGACAGGCCGGATTCATACGACCGGCAGGCCAAACCTGGGAAAGTTTGACTGACCAGACCTGGACCTCCAACAGGCCAAACAGCATAATTCGGCCAGCCGAACTAGGGGATCGGCAGTCCGACTGAGCATGGTGAAATTTTGTAATTTTTAACCCGTTTTCACCGTTTTGAACCCCAATTGAAATTTTGACTTTGTAAAATAGTTTTATAAAACCAAATGGCACACTAGGATAATATGAGATGATTTAGTAATATAGAATATCTCACGCTAGATACCAATAGACCTAGTTTTCATTTAAGGTTGTGCGTGGATCCATGAAGCTAACATATAGCGAACCGGGATTTCGTTGTGGGACGCCGACATGAGTATCAAGGTAGGACTTCTACCCCTTTTCTTTGGTAACCTGATTTTAAAATAATTTTGGCCTAAAAGGGATTTTTATCAAATATTTTCAATAACTGATTGAAAGATTACTTTTATTGAATTTTTTTTTTTACAAAGAGTATATTTATATGGTTTTCATAATAAACCTCATAATGAATGTAAATGATTATATTTGGTAAAAAGAGATTTTAATAATCATAGAAAGATATATATAATTATATTTAAGGGCATGATGCCATATCAGAGATCAGGTCGTGTAGTGCGCGACCTTGGGAGCAAGTCCTGAAACCCAGCTGGGCCACTACGGTGGTAATTTACACATGGTTTGCCTAGGAAAAGAAAATGATATTTTTTTGGTCGACCTATTTAAATTGTTTTGGTGAGGAAAGTTTTTATTAAATTTTCATTTATTTATTTATTCGTTCTAGTTCGTTTTCTACTTATTTACTTGAATAATGAAGTTTCTTTAAAATTGAATATTTTTAAATTATAGTTCTACTGAGCATTTCTCTCACTTTTTATTTGCTTTAAAATCTTACCCCTTAGGTGGATATCAGCTTAGGATAGGAGAAGAGTCTGCTGACTGGACTTGCGATCAGTAGAAGATCTGGGTAGGTTGTAGAACAAAGAAATTAAGGCATGTATAATTCTTAACTTTCTCTTTTATTTTGGACTGTGGTTGTAATTTGATATTGTCAGTACTGTATGTGCGCACAAGATGTGAGTCAGTAGGAACCATTCTTGCCTCACCTTATATTTTTCTTATTATTTATATTTTTTCCTTATTGCTTATTTGTTATTCTTATTTGTTTAAATATTGTAATTGCTCGCTTTAAATAAAAGGTTTTAAAATTCTCACATTTTTATAAATAAATTCCTTAATTTTTAAACATATGTTTTAATTAAATTTTTATTTAATTAATCTAATTAAACTACCACATCACCTCTCGTACTTCGAGGCGTGACATGTGGAGAAAAAGAGCCTTATCATTCATTTTTCTTTTTTATATAAAGATTTAATTACATAATACAGTCTATTATAATTTTTTTTTTGTTTGGTGTTTTTGTAATGGGAAATTTAAATTTGAAGAGGTGTTTATAGAGTAGAAAGCGGTCTGTGCATACAACCACGTAGTAGTAATTAATCATGCTAATGTGCGTATGAGGAAAAGAAAAAATAAGAGAAAAGAACTTATGAAAATTACTTAATCATAATAAGATCAAAATTTAAACTTTTTTCACCTTTTGGATGTTGGCATTAGCATTGACCGAATCTTTTCTGCTCCTTGAAGTAGCGGTGCATTTTTTTTTTGTCTCTGATGAAGTAAGACCTTGTACTACACGACGACCAGAGGATTGACCAACAAAGCGTTGTGTCGTTTCTTTGGTTTCCTGCATGTCGTTTTTCTCTCCTCTTGCCTATCAATTGTTCAGAATCCGGTAATGGTACTTTAGACCAATATCACTAATTATAGCTACCAGATTTTAGAAATTTAAATAAAGATGAGAAAACAGATGAAAAACAATCAAATATATATGTGTTTAATGGGTTTTTTTTTTTTTTTTTTTTTTTGCAGAGATAACTTTTGAGGACTTCCCCTTGGAGCCAGTTTGTGGATTTACTGATGCCCTCGGCCTCGTTTGATGACTGCTTTTCTTTTGTGGCTGTTAACATAATAATGGACTCGAATTATGCTACTCTTACTACTATTGAAGTAAAATTCAAAGCCATATGATTAGGTACATTTACAACCACCCAAATTCAGCCTGATCAAGCCAATATTAGTATTCATTTTCAAAATTGAAATTAACTGCTTTGAGAAATGGGTCTGTGGTAAATAGTTCACAAATGGTGGCATTGTGAATGAATGGTAGGGTTCCAAGTACCTCATTCCCTAACATTCACCAAAAAGAACCAAGTACAATTCATACGTTATTAGTAAATATGTGTTGTTGTTCATGGGTTTCCTATCATCATACGATCTATATTATGTCAATGGCATTTATATTTTTACATCTTATACAAGCCCCATTTGCTTCATGCTTGTAAGGATGCCACGTGTTCACCGTTCTCTTTTCATTTTTCACTTTTCAACTTTTCTCATTGCTTTTTTCTTTTTTTAACTTCTTTCCTTTTTTGCTATTTGCTTACCGACACTAGTGCCACTTTTTCCCCCTCTTTTTTTAGTTCTTTTCTTTCTTCCCCCCTATTTACTTACAGCTACTGTTGCTACTACGAGATTCTCATTGATAGTTCTTTTTTTTTTTTTTTTTTTTAAATATGCTTCTAAGAAATTCTTTATTTTTATTGTTTAGAGTTTCCGTTTCGTCCATTTTAATTTCTAAGCTGTCCTCTCTACTACTATCTTTTTTTTTTCCTGTTTGCCACCTGATTATAATTTGATCTCTAATTTATCCGCTAAAAGATTTTTTTTACATACATATTTTATTTGTCTATACATATATCATATTTAGTCAAGTTTTAAAACGTACATTTTGATTGGAGCATCCATACATAAATATAATTTGGTACGAAGGAGAGATGAAGGGGGAGAGGTGAAGAGAGAGAAAGAATCTCTATTTGGTTGGAGGGAGTAGAGTAGAGAGATGAGATACATTAGGAGAGTCTCTTCCTTTGAGCCCTCAATTTGGATCTTTCTATTAATGAAAGGATTTAACCAATCTACTGACATTTAAATTAAAATGATTTTATCCTTTAAAATAAATGATTAACAAATAATATAATAATTAGACAAATTGCTATCACCTATCATTTCAACTATCGCCCACTCTTATAAGAATCACCTATCATTTAATACTCTTTATCCTTCATATTCCATCTCCCTTCAACTTTTTTCATCCTTCATACTCTCTATTCCTCATTTCAAACAAAGTGTGAGTGTCAAACTATGTTTTGTTCCCCTTCCAGTTTCATCCATGTGTTGCACTCTTCTTTGTTCTTGTTTCTGCTGTGTTGTTTCCTTCTTTTTTCCTCTTTTTGCTTTGTTTTTCTTTCCTTATTTTGGTTTCTTTTTCTTTTTCTTGTTTATGTTTTTTTTTTTATTTTTTATTTCTAATGGCTACTCTACATTTTCTAATTTATTTCCTTTTCAAAATTAGAAAGGTTAAAAAATGGTTGACCATATAAATTTTTCATATCTTTTCCGTTTTATTAAACAACATAATTATTTCTTCTCTTTTTCGAAATTTATTCAAATTTAGTTCTTTAGCTCTCACTGTTGTTTTGAAAAACATAGTGCTAGGTAAATTGCGTATTGATAACTACAATGGCGTTGCTAAAAAACTGAAAACATAATAACATGGAAGCCGAACTCATATGCATAGCACGTAGTATTGACTAATCGATGAAAATTTAGAATAAATATTTGGATCCCTGGCACTACTATACGTTAAGAGCTAGCATGTGTATCGTGAAGAAATATAATAAGATTTGAAAGGAAAGTAAAGCAATAATGGGATTATGCATTTATTTTTTATTGTTTGCTTGTGTATTAAATGGTGAAATGAGAATCATCCAATCCCTTTCCCAGAATTTATTAAAATTAAAAATGAAAATTTTATCAACATGATTAATAAAATATCTTCACACATAATTAAATAATTATCGAATAGAACTTAAAAGTATCAAGTAAATTAATGTACATTCTCTTTAATGGAAAATCAATACCAAGACGATATAAGATATTCTCTGTTCTATGATCTTATATTGTGTAAGGTCTACTAAATTTTGGAAGTGTTTTTATGTAATTAGATGAAAAAAGGAATCAGTTCTAGTTCTCTTTTTCTCTTTCATCAGAAGATCCTACTGAGTCAAAGAAATGCTAGGTTAAGTACCTTGGGGGTACTGCCCAAGATTCCAGCTTGTGGATTTTGTCTTGGGCCCATCACAGGAGGCCTTTTGATTGATCCCTTGACATCACTCTTCTTTTCTGAAGTAACTCGAGTCCTCCTAACTCCCTGACCATATTTCGAATCATATGATATGCATCAGAATACAATAATTTTTTTTTTAAGTTCTACATTACTATATATAATTAAAAGGAATTCTTACGGGAATAAATGTTGCAAAAAATCATTTTTTTGTGATAATTTCATTCACTTGAAGCAAGTATTATAATTATAAATCATTAAAAAAATTCAAGATCGATATAACAAAATTATAACGTCGAACAAAACAATCAAGCCATCATGCTTACTAAAGAACAACGAGAACTTTCTCCTACATATTGTTCTCCAAGTATACTATATTTGCTTATTGCTATAGAATTATAAAGAGTGCTAGTCTCTTTTACACTCTTTTCCATCACTCTCTAACATATGCAATCTACTAATATTATAAATTATTATTTAAACAGAAAGTAAAATAGTAGAGTTTATGTGTCAAACAATAAATGGATAGAATATAAAAAAGAGTGAGAAAGAGAATACAACTAGCACTTTTCTATAATTATTTATGACTATATACTAGTAGGTCTAGGAGTACTACTTAGCTATAAGTAACAAATATACTCATAGAAAATTTAAGTTTCCACAAAATAAAAAAATTGTATAATAGATCGTAAGAAAATGGTTTTTTTTTTTTTTTTTTTTATCGATATAACAGAAAATGTTTAAGAACTATCGACCATTAGTATCTTGATCTAATTCATATAGGTCTAATTGATAGATTAAAATACTTCTTTTTCAATCGTTAAAAAATTCAGATCTAAAGAGACATGTTAACTTAAAAGTGTATGTTTTCTATAGAAATCGAGTCATAGAGCATTAATTCTCCATACCTTTATTAAATGCCATCAATGGATTTCTATAGGGTTCGACTTTAATTAGTTATTTTATTGTTAAAAACACAAATCATCAATTATTAGTGTCATTATTCTGATTATTTCTAAAAAAAATTATGCAATAATCATGAAATATAACTGAAGAAAAAAAAAAAAAAAACTTCATTGTCTAAAGAAGAACCTGCTTCAGACAGCAACCGGCCGGGTTTCCTGTGTGTGTTGCTAAATTAACCAATACTGATGATGTTCCATTAAGATTTCTTGATTGTTTTGGCTGTGATATTGTTGTTGAGCTTGTAAGGGTCTTGTTTCAAATGGGTGCAGAGGGCGAATTCACTGTCTTCACCTTTAATTTCTAACCATCATGTAATCCGAGTTTCTGAAGATAAACCACGTTGAATAATACGGAATAGGATTGAGTATATATTAGTAGCTCATTTGGTTCATATGTTTAAACATAATGTTAAAAAATACATATATTTAAAATGGAGTTCAAAGTTGAAACCTTCAAAACGAGCTGCCTCTAGACTGCTTAGGGAGGGAAAGTAATCAAGAAATTTGAGCTTAATTTGGTTTCGAATTACTAGAATTATTTGGGTAAGACTAAACGTTACAATTTTATGCATCTAAAATATTATTATTTTCTTTATTTTCAATAATCAAGTGCAAGTCTCCAAATAGGATAATTAAGAGTAGAAAACAATATTAACCTGACTGTAGGGGATTGTGAAGCGCTTCCTTTTAGTCGAGTGTCGTGCATCAACACGACGACCATCTATACTCATCTCCTACTTGAAGAAAAGGGAAAGAAAAAAGCACACATTTATTTAATTATGGAATAACTGAGTGTTTGGCAGTGGTGGGAACCACTCAGTTCCCACCACAAACTCGGTTATGAACAATAAAAAGTTCTCATATGCTATAGTAACAATAAAAAAAATTGACTCTCACATGCTACAGTAAAAGTGGTTCTCACCACTGGTTCCCACCACTCTTCCAAACACCCACTGAATTTCAAATACATATTTTAAATAATGAAAGAAATAACTATTATAAAAAGAAAACTAACACATCACAACTAACTAGATTAACATCAATAGTAACTCTAGCGACTTATGAGTGCGTCAATCGAGTAAACATATTTCAAAGGACTGTGTAGTTTTTTTTTTTAATGTTAACTTAAATAAAATTTTTATCCATGTTTGGATACTTTTTCATATTTGTTTCCTGTTTCTGAGATCAGTTTAAAGAGGCAATGAATAGAGATATTTAGCCAGAAATAGAAAGAGACCTGTATGTTTTTTGCTTTATAAAACAGTCTTTACAAGGCTCACGGATTTTTCTTTTTTTAAAAAAAAAAAGCCACTGAGAGGAAAATTTACTCGGAAAGATTTTTACCTAGTCACGGTAAATCAACTAAACCACTCAATCAAATACTACCTCATTTTATCAAGTAAAAAAAAAAAAAAAACGCGGTGCACCACAAGAAACAAAAAAGAATCCTACGAAATCATAAACCAAGTAAATTTTTTACCCTGAAATTATTCAGATACTTAAAAAAAAAAAAAAAAAAAGAGAACAACTTTAACTTATGAAATAAATAAACCTTAGACATAAAATATTGTTTGCAATTAATTGTTGCAACAAATGACTAGCAAAAAAAATGTAAATTTCAAGATAAGTCATAGGTCTTAAATGGAATATAATAACAAAAATTTATCGTGTAATAAAAATACAACATGTAATTGGAGGGAATATAATAGGTTTCCCGGAGCCTGACATCCGACAAAGATAGAGGGCCGCCCATTGGTGGGTCCAACCCACGTCTTAAGATATCAAACTTTGTGGAATCAAACAGTACTCATCAAAGCATAGAACTAATTACGTAAGAAAAAAATGATCCCAACTGTCTTAACGGTATCAACAATACTATAAATAATTATAAAATAAGAGGGAAAAAAACAAGGGTCCTTATTGTATATAACAATTCAGTGTTTTTAACTCAGCCAAAAATTTCGTCAATATTTTTCCAGAGTGCATCTGTTGCACACATACTTTCTCTTTTTATTTTTTTCGTCCTGATTCAGATCTGGATATGCATGTTCAAAATTTACTATTTTGATATACAAAATTACCAAGACACCAAAGCGAATATATATATATATATATATATGCTGAAGATCAATAAACTATTTATGCTAATAAAAGATAAGACAGACCCAAAAGTCACAATCAAATAAAAAAGTTAATTTACATAGAGATCAGAGAGAAAGAAAGAACCTTATATTTGTTCAGTTGTACACAAGTTTACAGCAAACTGATAGACAAAATAGTGAAGGAGGAAACTCGTGGAAGATGAAACTAATATATCTATAAAAAAAAATTCTCAAATAATATGAGAAATAAAAACAAGAACAAATTAAAAGTAACAATATAAAGAAGACAAATGAAGTATTAATTGATACAATTTGATAGTAGCACTTGAAACAAAGATTCCGGGTTAAATTCAACTTTTGGGGACGACTTTTTATGATATTTATCTTTTCGAGAGTCTGGTGCTTTTTGCCATTACTTGGTAAAGTAAATCCAAGGCCTCTAGTTTTAGCTTTACTGGATTTCTATTCAAATAGAAGGATATCGATTAATATGCCCAGATTGCGTAGTAAACGCATGGTGCATATAGGAATTTGGGTTTATAGATTTTCTTTTTTTTTTTTTTGTGACCGGATATTAAATATTAAACTCAAGAGTGTATGACCGTTTCCTATTGTTCAAGATCTCATTGTTATATTCATTCTCAGAAGAACCTCATTGCCACATATAGAAATAGAAAGCGTAAAAAGTGTATCATTTATTTAATCGGTGTCGAGGTATACTTCGATATATTATAACATGATCTTTTATTTTTCCATGGTATTTAAATAGTCTAACGACATAAATTTCTGTTGGATATATCCATTGGGAGAGGGAGGTATGATTAAGTGGGACACGTTCTTCCGCCAAGTTTTTAAAATTTGAACTTTTACTTCTAAAATATTAGATGTCCTTGTTGTGCATTTATTATATAATTGAAAAATGCAGTGGCAAAGACAGTTCGAGCGTAGTGGGGGCTCAAACCCCAATTATATAAACTTCTTAATTTCTTAAAGCTTATATTGTTTTTTCTATTTTTTCTCATTTAGCACCCCCCAAATTGTTTTTGTAGCAAACAATAATTTTTAAAATTTATAATTTTTCCCCACTTTATGTAATATCATCTACCTAATTCTTCATAATTTAAAATTTTAAGCAAGTAGTTTTAAAAATTTCGTTTACACTATTAGTTTTTACTTTTCATTATATATTTCATATTTTTTCTTGCATATATATTAACAAAAAAATCTAAATAAAAAATATCATACTATACTACTTAAGTTTATATTTTTCAAGGGAAAATGTATATATCTATTGACCAATAAAAAACAAATATTAAAAAAATATAGAATTTTAAGTATTTATTGCACTTTAGTTTAATTTAAAATTTTTATTTAATTCAAGGCCCCCAAATAAATTTCCTGGCTTCGTCGCTCAAAAGATGTGTCCTCATTTTACTGTACCTACTCTAATAGAAATATATAACTAACTATCCATTCAATAAAATACACAGCCCAGGCTACTGAACAAGTTCCCGACTCTCGCATGGAATATATCAATTTCAACAATATCTATGAAAGACGGTGCAAGGAATTTTGGATAAAATATGCGTACAAGTGGAATGAGATTTAAAATTAAGATCAAATTGTGAGCAGATCGAGAGAGAAATAAGAAGAAGAAGAAAAAGAAGAAGCAGAAGAAGAAAACCAAATATTGACGACTAATACAAGATGGCCTTCAGTAACACTAAAACTAATGATCAAATATTCTCTCTGAATAGCATCCAGCATATACACAAATTATACACGCCAATTACGGTTGAACACTGAAATAACCATGGTTACTATAAATATGTAATTTGGAAATAAATAAAAAAAAAATTTGATTTTGATAATCCAAAAAATGTCGAGGCAATATGGCTGATTTTTAGCCTAAATTAACCAGCCTAATAATGAGTGTTCCTCATTTACACTAAGCTGTACCGGTCGGGTTGCTCTGGTAATTTGGATCTTCCCCGCCGGTTGCAATGTGAGGGTCGCTTGGCACTGCCTCTATCTGCAGTTGCGGAGTCATCGGCGTAAGGCCTGATCCTGCAATTCCATGCTGCAAAAAAAAAAAAAAAAAAGAGCCAATGTTTTGAACTATAAACCGCAACATTTTAATTCTCATATAAGGAACAAGATCAAACCATAATTTTGCATACAAACTGGTGTCGATTTAATGGTCGAATAGTAAACTGCTAATTAATTAGAAATGAGTAAATCAGTACCTTATTAATTGGAGTAGGGCTCAATGAGGAAGGGGACATGAAGGCTGAGAGGAGCTCAGTGGTTGTGTAGTTTTGATGCCAAGAAGGTAAGACATCACTTGTCTCATTTCCAAATTGGCATTGTCCTATACCGCAAGGATCCACGTTTATATTGGTCCCGTGTGACATAGGAATTTCATAAATCCCCGCAGATTCACCACTGGAATCAGAGTTCCACAAGATACAAACTTTTAATATTTTTGCAACACAATAAATTGTATCCTGCTATAACTGAATACATTTTGCCATTGAAGGTTAGAGATGCCACTTCATACCTTGAGGGTGGGTGGATACAAGAGGGTTCTGATCCCACACAAATTTGTGTCGGATTTTGTACGTTTTCTGTAGGCAACCAATTAGTGACTTCATTCTCAAAAGAGGATGGAACCCCTTCTTGCGCTTCAAAGTATACCTACATTTTCCATTCAATTTGAATATTTTTATATGGACATTTTGCATAATATTTTCTCTTGATGGAATTCCAATGTAATAGTTTTGTGCTTTGTATTTTGTTTTGTTTTGTTTTTTTCTTTTTTAAAGGGCTAATACCAAATTCAGAAAGCAAGATTTTTTTCTTTTTACCTGCACACTTGATGGATCATAAGCTGAAAAGTGATTGCTCAATAAATCTTTCTGTAATAAAGTTACAGAAAATAAAGTTATATGTTATAATCTGAACCAGAGCAAAAAAAAAAAAAAAGAAGCTATGGTGATAATCTGAAGACAAAGGAGAAGAACTTGAGTTGAGAACTAATTGCCTAATGGGGACCTTGTATATGTGCCAGGGTAATAGTCTAAACTTTCTATAACCGAGAGAAACTGTAATAAATATCTCAACTTTCTTTTTGGAGTGGTCCAATTTAATAATAATAATAGAATGATCAGATTTAGTCAGTAAATCGGAGATTCAATATTTTATTTAATCGTAAATACAAGATATATTTTGCAAAAATGAGATTCACGCAATCAATAAAAATGGAATTTGCTACAACCACCATTCTTTCGGTCCCAATTATTCACATTTTTTTTTAATAAATTTTTTGCTGTTTCCACAAATCATCTCATGTAAAATTGTGCTTTAAAAAAGATATTATTACACGTTCATTTTAGAGCATGTTTACGAAACTGTAAAAAAATATAAACGAAAAATAATGGCATTGGAAAGGAAAGTAAAGTAATAAAAGTAAACACTATTTATTTATTTTTAATGTTTAATTATTTCATAGTGTAATGAGAAACAATCACATTCATGTAATTATTTAAATATCTTTTCTATATATCCAATAGCTCTTCAATGATAACATTTGAATTTAGACATCTAAGTAAATATGATATATATTTTCTTTGATAAGTAATTAATACTAAATGGCGTGAAAGGATTATAATTCCCTTTTCTAGTTCTCTATATTATATGGGCCATTTTATAAGTAAACATATTATTTTTAGAAAAAAAAATCAATTTTAACTTTCCTTTTCTCTTTGATGTAAAGTGAACATGTCTTAGATCTTAAAAATTACGGAAACAAAAATAAAATTAAATATCTGTCATTAAGTAAAATTATCGATCACTTTTTCAAATCATTCAGTAAAATTATCAATCACTTTTTTAAAAGTGTCAGTAATATCAATAATATCCCCTGAACCTGATAAAATATTGTAGAATGCCCTAAAAATCAATGATAACTGTTAGATTAGAACAGAGAACACATAATGTATGTTTGAAGGCATAGGCCAAATACCAAGTGATCAAGGAGCACTTTTATGTTATGTGCTTAACGGTGTTTCATCCCAAATTCAACATTCTACACTAATCTAAAGGCAATACACTACATTTATTAAATTTAGAAATAGTTTGTCAAAATAAGAAGGTAACAAAAAAAATGACAAAACATCCTATTAAAGTTTTTTAATAGCATGTGGAGGGGAGCTTGGGAGGACCTTATTCTTTTAATATTTATTTTTTATTTGCAAGAACCATTCTATTAGAATTTCAATTAAAATCTTTTATATATCTTTACTCTATTATTCATCTAATTTACTCATCGAAATAATTTTTGTTACATATGTCTCTACTCATTAAATAATTTTTTAATATGGTTTGATTAATTGTTGTTTTCTTGTAATAATTCCTGATAAATTTTCTCTATGATTAATTATTTTATATAAAACAATATAGTATCCATGTGTATTCACACTTTCTCTTTCACACAAACATTTAGCATGCTTTTGGTGATTTAGTTTGAATTGAAAAAAGTTATACTTCAAACTCTTTTTGTAATAGTTCTCTTTCATAAAATTTAAATTATTATAGTATTTTTAGTTCAAATTAGTACTTCAAACCAACAATCCAAACACTCACACATGTAGTAATTGAAACATATATTTCGATCCTTGTTTTGATATTCTCAAATCTTACCTCTTCAAATGAACCTAATTAGAAGTGAGATAAACGTCTCCCTTCCTCCCGCCCGGAGTCTTTCATTCTTTCTTTTTTTCTCTAGATTTTTTCCTTTTTCTAAATGTGACTCTCTCTCTCTCACCCGCCACGCGCGCCCCCCCCCCCCACCCCCCCGCCTTACATTTTTTTCAACTTCTAAATGTGACTCTTAGAAATATTTTTTCTCTTTATAACTACTACAAATGTGACTTTTATATCCTTATTTTTTTTTCTCTCTTTCCAATATGGCTTACAAATAATTTTTTCCTTATTGTTCTATTGAGACAATTTCGTTTCATAAATATTCCAATCTATACTTTTTTTGGAACACTTTCAAATACATTATAAAAGAGAGTCTGTTTTCAAATAGGTATCAAAGGACGAAATCTTTCCTCCTTTGGGTTTTTTTGTTCCTCTCTTTTTGCTAATTTTTATCAATTTTTTAGTCTTCCCTTCTCGTATTTTTACATCTTTTTCGTATTTCGTTTTTTTCCCTCATCACTACTTTTTTCCCCTAAATATATTATCCAATTCCAAATATCTTATATGCATGTGCAGAGTTGTGCAGGGCGTGTGTTTCAACTAGTCAAATATCTAAAAGAAGGAACAAACAAATTTTGTAGCATTCTAAATGGGCTAGGATATCTCGATGTCCCTTGCCAGAGGGCACCTTTTTTCCAAAGTTCTGTGTCTATGCCAAGATGGCCTAGTGGTTTCGAGGCAAAAGGGAGCAACTGACGAAGGCCCAAAAGAATACTGGGCCATATAAAAACACTCGCAATGAGCTCTTTTTTTTTTTTTTTTTGGTTTACTTCATTTGTTTTTGTTTTTGTTTTTTTTTTTCTTTTTGACATTGCCACAAAACAAAACAAGTTTTACCCCCAAAAAACATTGTTAAGGGACAGAACTGTTGTCCGGTTACCAAGCCCTACAAAAATTAGGGGGAGTTGCACGTACAAGGCTTGAGATCCACCTATTGTGGGTTATAGTGTTGAGTGCAACTGATTTTCAATAACACAAATAACAGAACAATGCCAATGTTGACCGGATTCAATTAGTTGTGGTCAAGTGTTTGTCTGAAAAATATAGGGATAACCATTCTTTACCTTCCTTTCCGTGACACGTGCCAATGTCTCCAAAATATTGTTCTCACATGATTCAAGCTCCTCAATTGATGAAAACGATTGTGGCTCTGGCTCAAATATCCTTAAAAGGTATATACAAGATTTACTCAAATTAAACTTCTAGTCAAAATGCCAAACGTTTTCTTGTTTAATTTTCTGCCTAATATGGCCGAAAGATTCTTAGCAACATATAACTTGGTAGTTGTTAACCAAATAAGGTGTTTGGCAAAATCAGTTTCAATCAAAATTTTTAATTGCTATAGCGTAAAGTTTTTATAAAAAATAAGTTACAGTGAAAATTTTTACATGTTATATTTTTTATTTTAAAAGTTTTAGTTCTAACTACTTTCTTAAATTAATTACATTGTTTTTTTTTTTCTTTTTTCCATATTGCCAATCTTCAGACTATATCTCTATCGACGAAAAGATAAATAACTATAAATAAATAATGGACCAAACGGGTACCTTAGTTGTTGCTCAGCCATTTGGAGTTGATGTTGTAAGTTGCTTGTTTCATGTTGGAGTACCTATATAATATATATGTTCAAAATAGAGAAAAAAAGTATATAAATAAGTCAATATAATTAATATTACAACATGTTGGGGCTCTATAGGATTTGTACCTCAAGGTCTGAGTTCATTGCGGTAGGACTGCTTGAATAGGTTGGGAATCAGAGAAGTTAACAATCCAATTGTAAATTTGTTACAATTATTAAGATAAATGAATAAATAAATAAAAAGAACACTCGGATGGTGTTTGAAAGAGACTACTTGGCAAATTGGAGAGCAATGTCATTTTCCATCTTGAGTGTCTTCAAGGTGCTAAGTAAGAACTGCATGAAAATAGGCGTTTTAGAGAACCATTACATATGACAAATATACACACAAATATATATATATATATATATATGTACGTATATATTCAAAGGAACATGTATGAATTATGATCACCACCATGCATCTAATTGAATCATAAGAAATAAGTATGCTTACCTCTTTATTTCGAACAACCCTGAAAACAACATGATTTCTTACATTAATGTTTTGGTTTTAATGAAACATTTAAAAAAAGAAAGAAATTCTCAAATCAAAACTTCAAAATTTGTTCATAGTATCTTTACCCTCCTCTATCATGATCCGCCATATTTATGTAACGAGCAAGCACATCTTCGATCCTACCGTAGGAGGAAGAAAGAAAGAAATCCATTAATCTACAAAACTTAATTAATGCCCTTTTCACATGAGAACAAAATTAATACAATTTAATTACTACACACAAATAACAATATAATTATCCTAATTTTTGGTGTCTAAAAAGACACCAAAAGAGAAAACAAATGAAGATATATTAAATCACGAAAAAAAGAAAAGTTGGAGACCGTGCAAGAGATATAGTGGGTGTTTGAAAGAGTAGTGGGAATTAGTGGTGAGAACCACTTTTACTGTAACATATGAGAACTTTTTACTGTAGCAAATTTTTTTTATTGTTACTGTAGCATGTAAGAACGTTTTACTGTTTATAACCATAATAGGTCGTAAAAGATGGTTCCCAATGTTCAGAACCACTTTGTATAATTCTTCACCCCAATAAATAAACCACACAGAAAGAGAGAGAGAGAGAGAGAGAGGGGTCAGTTAAGTACTTAAAACTGGGACATTTGGACATAAAAAAAAAAAAAAGCGACGTTGAACAAGAATCTGTGCAAAAACTGCATGCATCCAAAGAGAGTACTCTTCTAAGTTGTCACTATTACAAATACATCATATATGTGTGTGTGTGTACCTTCTTTTGCCAGAAAAGTGACTAAGACGACCGGAAGGAGAAAACATAATAAGAGCAATATCAATGTCACAAAGGATTGAGAGTTCATAAGCCTTCTTAATCAGTCCATTCCTGCGTTTGGAGAACGTGACCTGCCTATTTGTGTTGTTCTCTATTCTCTTTATCTGGAGTTTAACACGACCCATTTCAAAAACTAATCTCTAATTAACAAAGAAATTGGAGGTTTAAGAATCCAGAAAGAATTTTTAAACTATATATGTTTTAAGAAACAATATTCAAAGTCTAAAAAAAAAGGAAATTTTTGCAGATGGGAAAAGACAAGGAAATGGGAGGGTCCGAGGGAATAGGTGAGAATCTTGGTGATTATTACACGAGAAAATTAAGATTTAAGCACACCGGAACAATAGGAACTAAATTGATTTTGGTTCTTTTTTTTTTTTTCCCCCTTTTTAAAACCAGTTGTAAGGCCTAGAATGGGTGGTTGGTGCAGAACTAAATGGGATTAATCACCAATGTCACCTTGAAGAGTGGAAGAGTTTGTTTTGGAAAACAGTGAACAGGCGAAATTTACTCCCTCATTTTTCTCTCATAAGAATAAAAACAATTAACTACTCGATTTCATTAATTGACTTTTCACCTTTAGTTGCTTATATCAAAAGAGTGAAAAATTAAATTTGAATTTTCAAAAAGAAAAAATTAAATTTGACAATTTATATTTTAGAAATAAAAAATCATCCTTCATCTATAATAAAAGAGTACATGTTTAGTGCATTATTCATGTCTTGCAGTCTAAAACTACCCGAATTTTTTTTTCTTTTATTCACTTTTTTTGGTTTTTTTAGTCCTTTTTTTCTTTTTTTACTTTTTTCATGCTTATCTTTTATTTTTTATTTTTCTTCTTTTTTTTTTCTCTTTTTTCGTTTGCGTCTTAATACTTTGTTTTTGTTTTTTCTCACCATTTAGTACTTTATTTTTTTATGCTTATCACCTTTCCTCATTTTTATTGATATTTTTTGTCTTATATTTTTTTTCAAGATTCATTTATCTATTATAGTCTTATATTTGAATCTTTCTTCCTTTTTAGCTCCACCCTTATAATACTTTACCTTTTTTTCTTTTCTTTTTTAAACTCTAATTATCTATTATTTTCTCTTTCAAATGTTGTATTATTTTTTTCCTTTTAAATTTTTTTTCTTTTTTTTTTATTTTCTTTTTTCCTTTTACTTTTTTTGGGTGTTTCACTTTTAGATTCTATATGTGTATTATTGTCTCTATTTGTCTAAGAGGTCAAAACTATATATTTCATAAATCTCAAGGTGGTTAAACCCAAAAAGTTAATATCGGAAGCCAAAATAAAACAAATGTTTATTTGCACAACTTTTTCTTCTAAATTTTTGAATACAATTATTCTACTATTTATTCTTTTTATTCATAATCTACATAACAAAAGCTTCAATTACAACTTAATATGTACATTGTATGCTCCTAAACTAGTATTTAGGTAAAAAGGAGAATGAGGAAATAATATATGTTAGTTGGGAATTGGAAAATAATATCCTAATGTTTTAAGAAGACGATAAATAGTATAAATTAATAAGTTAGATTCAATATTATTAAAAAATAAAAATATCCTCTCTTTTTTTTTCTCCTTACCGCTAGCTCCTCCCTCACTCTATTCAAATCTGCCATCATCCTCATCGTGTTGTTGCCACCGACTAGTAAATCCAGTCCTCGTCTTTGATTGGCAAATCTATAGATTTACTAGTAAATTGTCACGCCCCGGAGTACGGGAGGTGACGTGAAGGTTTAATTAAGACAATTAAATAAAGATTTAGTTAAAAATTAGGTTTAAGAATTAGATTTATAAGTAAAAAATGAGATAATTTTAAAATCGTCTGATTAGGATAAAATAAATTAAGGAAATAAAATAAACCATCAAAGTAATTAAACAAATAAAGAGAACAATAAAAACCTTTAAATATGGGGTGGAACGAGTTGGTTCCCACTGGCCCACATATTGTGCACACACATGTAGTACTGATAATATTACAATACAACCATAGTCCATGAAAAGAAAAGTTAAGAGTTTAACGCCTTACTTGCTACAGTACAACCTACCCAAATCTTCTACTGATTGTAAGTCCGGTCAGCGGATTCTTCTCTGATTCTAAGCTGTTGTCCACCTATGGATAAGATTTTAAAACAAATAAAAACGTGAGCGAAAGGCTCAGTAAGACTATATTTGGAAAATATTTAACTTTAAAAGAGACTTTGTAAATAAGATGAATATATGAAAAACGAGCTAGAACAAATAAATAAATAATTAATTAAATGAGAATTTGATAAAAATATAATCTTACCAAAACAATTTCAATAGGTCGACCAAAAAGAATACCATTTTTTTTTCCTGGACAAACCATATGTAATTCACGAGCGTAGTGGCCCAGCTGGGTTTCGGGACCTGCCCTCAAGGTCGTTCACTACACGACCCGATCTCTGATATGACATCATGCCCTCAAATATGTATACAATATATTTCTTTGATTATTAAAATCTCTTCTTTACCAGATATAATCATTTACATTCATTATGGGGTTTATTATGAAATCTACCTCAATCTACTGTTTCAGAAAACAGTTAATACAAGTCCTTTGTCAACAAATCATTTGAAAACATCTTCATAAAAATCCCTTTGAGGCCAAAACATTTAAAATTGGCTTTCAAAGAAGGGGTAGAAGTCCTACCTCGATTTTCATGTTGGTGTCCCACACCGTAATCCCGGTCCGCTAAACGTTAGCTCCGCGGATCCACGCACAATTCCTAAACGCATAGTAACTTAGTTCATAGTATCTAACCCGAGGTATCCTATGATACTAAATCATCTCATGGTGTCCTAGTGTGCCATTTAGGTTTATAAAGTCATTTTATAAGGTTGAAATTTCAATCAGGGTTCAAAACAGTAAAAACGGGTGAAAAATCACAAAACTGCATCATGCCCGGTCGGCCTGTCGGTCGCCCTGGTTCGGCCGGCTGAACTGCACAGTTTGACCTGTCGGAAAGCCAAGTCCGATCGGCCGAACATCTCTAGGTTTGGCCTGTCGGTCGGATGAATCCGGCCTGCTGATCCTTTGAATCCGGCCTGTCGAAGAACAAGTTCGGCCTGTCGATCGTGGAAATTCCAAAAATTTCCACGCACGGGTTCTCGGCCTCCCGAGTCCCAATCTTCAATCCAACATGTTTTTCTCAGTTCTCAGGCATGGGAAATCATCATAAACAATAGAAAATCATAGTAGAACACTTTTTAATGGATTGAAACAAGTTTTAAACAAGATTATCAAATAAATCCGAAAATAGAAAAAAATAGAGGAAAAATAAAAAATCTTGATTTCAATCCGTTTTTGTTGAAACAAGGTTTGTATTCTAGCTAATCTAAGTCCATCTAACTTAGATTGAAGCTTTTCTAAGCTTAGAAACTCTTAGATTTCAAAATGCAAGAAAATGTGAAAAATAGAAAAACTTTTGAATTTTAGAAACTAACCTCGAATCGAAGCTTTAAAACAATATTTTTGTTGTTGAATCTCGTTCCCGAGCCTTCAATCTACTAACCCGAAGCTTGAAATCAAAATTTGATTCAAAAATTTGGAGAGAGAATGAGAGAGAGTGAGAGAATCCGAGAGAGAGAGAGAAGAGAAAGATAGGCGTGAGAGAGAGTGAGGAAAGAGAGAAAATGAGTGAAATAAATAGAGAAAGAGAGAGAAAAGTGGTTGCACAAGACTGTGTGCAACTACATACTGTTTTCAAATTAAACTGTTTTATTGAATTATAAATTAACAATTAAAAACAATTTAGAATAATTAAAAATCATTAAAAGAGTAAAATAACACAAGGTTACTTAATTTTCACAAAATAATCAAATTAAATTTAAAATGCTCATTATGGCACACTAACCCACCATTTAGCACTCTAATTACACTTAATTAACTTCGGGTTGTTACAACTCTCCACCCCTAAAAAAAAATTTCGTCCTCGAAATTTACAAATCGATTCAAAAACAAAATAAATGCAGATACAACTCCCGCATTCTCGATTCTAATTCCCAAGTGGCTTCATCAATCCCGTGATGCTGCCACACGACCTTAACTAACGAGATCTCATGATGACGCAAGCTAATCACTTTACGATCGATGACCTGAATCGTCACTTCTTTATACGTCGTGTCTTCGTGAATTTGCACATCCTAAATCGAAATGATCTTATCCTGCTCAGGTGGACATTTCTGAAGCATCGATACATGGAATACGCCATGAACATGAGAAAGTTCTGGAGGAAGGTTGTGTCGATACGCAACCACACCAACACGTTGAGTAATCTCGAACGGTCCAATATACCTTGGCGCGAGTTTTCCCTTTATTCCAAATCACGAAATGCCCTTACGAGGAGATACCTTTAAGAGTACGAAATCTCCAACCTCAAATTCCAAAGGTCATCGTCTTTTATCCACATAGCTCTTTTGCTGACTCTGAGCTGCTTTTAATCGGTCTTGAATCATGACAATCTTCTCGTTGCTATCATGAATCTCATCTGGTCCAAGAATAACCCTATCTTTTGGCTCGGCCCAACACACTGGCGATTGACACGGTCGCCTATACAATGCCTCGAATGGTGCCATACCAATACTCGATTGATAGCTATTATTGTATGCGAACTCCACCAAATGCAAGTATTTCTTCCAGTTCCCACCGAAATCTAACGCACAAGCTTGTAGCATGTCTTCAAGAATCTGAATGACTCGCTCAGATTGCCCATCGGTCTGAGGATGAAATGTTGTGCTGAAATTCAAATCTGTACCCATAGCCTCCTGAAAGCTCTTCCAATACCTAGCATTGAACCTAGTATCTCTATCTGATGTGATGGACAAAGCTACTCCATGCAATCGTACTATGTTTTGCAGATATAATTCCCCAAGAATCCTCCTCGAACGGAATGAAATGAGCTGACTTCATTAGCCTATCGACCACGATCCAAACCACATCGTGCCGTTGCTCAGTCCTCAACAATCCAGTGAGGAAATCCATCGTGACGTGCTCCCATTTCCACCCTGGAATAGGAAGCGGCTGAAGCTGACCTGCTGGCTTCTGATGCTTGGCTTTCACCTGAAGACAAATCGCACACTTGGCCATGTATTCTCCAACGTCTTTCTTCATACCTCTCCACCAATATTGCCTCTTTAAGTCACGATACATCTTCGTACTCCCTGGATGAATAGCGAACTAAGATCTATGAGCTTCGTCCATTATGGCTTTCTTCACTTCTGCGATAGCTGAAACCGCCAAACACTTCCTAAAGTACAACGACCCATCTGCATGTATCCTCCATTCTTCGAACTGCTCTCCGTTCCAAATTCGCGTCCAGATTCCCTGAAGATGCTGGTCTTGCCACTGATTTTGCTTCACCATCTGGATAAGAGCTAGGGTCGTCTCCATATGATATACCGAAATACGATCGTAGTCCTCGCTACACTGTAGACTGAACTCACTTACTGTCGCATCCCTTTTCCAATCTTCGAGAGCCAAACACGCGAATATTCCTGAAGATTTTCGACTGAGCGCATCTGCAACGACGTTCGCTTTCCCAGGATGATACTGCAACGCAAAATCATAGTCTTCCATATATTCCATCCATCTTCGTTGACGCATGTTCAAATCCCTTTGAGTGAACAGATACTTCAAACTCTTATGATCAGAGAAAACCTGAAATGTTGCCCTGAACAAATAATATCTCCAAATCTTTAATGCATGAATCACCGCTGCGAGCTCCAAATCATGAGTAGGATAATTTCGCTCGCAAGGTCATAACTGTCTCGATCCATACGCTACCACACGTCCCTGTTGCATTAACACGCATCCAAGTCCACGTCCTGAAGCATCCGTATAAACCTCGTACGGCTCGTCACTGCTGGAAATGATCAACACTAGTGCTGAAGTCAATCGATTCTTCAATTCTTGAATGGCGAACTCGCATTCTTCATTCTACTTGAACCTAACATTCTTCCTAATCAATCTTGTTAACGGCACTGCTATCTTCAAGAAGTCTTTCACGAATTTCCTATAATATCCTGCAAGTCCCAAAAAGCTACAAATCTCTGCCACATTCCTCGGTCGTTTCCAATCCACAATGGCTTCTGTCTTTGACGGATCCACTGAGATACCATGCTCGGAAATAACATGGCCTAAAAATTTGATCTCTGTCAACCAAAACTCGCACTTTTTCTTCTTGGCATACAATTGATGTTCTCGTAGAGCCTGAAGCACAATCCTGAGATGCTGCTCATACTCCTCCCAAGTCTTAGAATAAATCAAGATATCATCGATAAACACAATCATGAACTGATCCAAGTAAGGCCTGAATATCCTGTTCATCAAATCCATGAAAGCTGCCGAGCGTTAGTCAATCCAAACTATATTACTAGAAACTCAAAATGTCCATACCGGGTCCTGAAAGCTGTCTTAGGAATGTCCTCTTCCCTAATCCTGAGCTGATGATATCCTGACCTCAAGTCTATCTTTGAGAAATACCGCGAACCTCCCAACTGATCAAACAACTCATCGATCCTGGACAATGGATACTTATTCTTCACTGTGACTCAATTCAGCTGTCGATAATCTATGCACAACCTGAGAGTTTCATCATGCGTCTTAGCGAACAAGATTGGTGCTCCCCACGATGATGTACTATTCTAGATATATCCTTTGTCAGCAAGCTCCTAAAGTTGCTTCCTGAGTTCTTTCATTTCTGCCGGCGCCATCCAATAAGGTGCTATAGAAATAGGTGCTGTTCTCGAAAATAATTCAATACCAAACTCAATCTTCATATGCGGTGGTAATCCTGGTAGCTCATCGGGGAAGACATTTTCAAATTCGTCTACCATTGGAATTACTGCACGTCTTCTCGAAACACTGGGTTCTCCTTCCAAATCTATGAAGATAGCGTAACAAAATGTGTTCTTCCACCCTCCGAGACATGCCCTAACATGACGCTCACTCATTAACCGATCACCACCACCCTGGTAAGTGATTACCGTCCCCCTATCAGACAGTAGGGTCACTTTCCTAAGTTGGCAGTCCACTACTGTACTGTACCTGGACAACCAATTCATTCCTAGGATCACATCATAGGTTCTCATGGGGATTACAATCAAATCACTTTTCAAAAGCTCATCCCTGATCTTTATTTTACAAGCTTTACAAATACTATTCACACACACCCGCCCCAAGGGTGAAGCTATAACTAAGGGTTTATCAAACTCTTCTATCTCTAATCCCAAGGCATGTACAAATGAACTCGAAATGAGAGAATGAGCGGCACCAGTATCAAACAACACGTGTGCTAAGGACTAAGAAACCATGATCGTACCATCGATAACTACGTTATTGGTCTGGGCATCTGAGCTCCTTGATGTCATCGTGTGAACCTACACTGAAGCTTTTCCTTTTCCTCTACCCACATCACTAGTTCCTAGATTAACGGGCCGATACTACTGCGATAATGGTGACTGGACACTAGCTGTACTCGGTGCTCGATACTGAGGGACGTTACGCTAAAAACTCTACTGCTGATGACCTTGCGCTGAATACGATATTTGCTGAGGAAAGAACTGATGGAATGGAAGTTGAGGATACTGCTACGGTTGAGGTAGAGTCTGAAGCTGAGGCTGACGACTAGCTCCTTCTCCAGTCTTAAGTCCTAAGCGAGCACTCCTGATCGGGAAATTCCTCTTGATGTGTCCTTGCTGCTGGCAATAATGACAGTGAAAACTGTAGGGGTTGCTGTGCCTGCTGCTGGATGAACTGCTATTGCCGCTGTTCACGCCACCTTGCTTACTCTTTCTTGGAGTCGGTCGACTGCTGACGCTCCTCCTGCCGCTCCTCTGTGGTCCTCCTAATGCCTTGGCTCAATTCTCCCAATACTGTGTGTAATCATTCTCCACTGATATTGCTGATGACACAATCTCTCCAAAGCTCCTGAGTCGTAGGGCAACTATCTGTCGTCGAATAGGGGCCTTAAGTCCTTCCTGAAATTTAATACACCATTCACGCTCCGATGCCACTGCTGAGGGAGCAAACCTTGCCAATTCATTGAACTTCGCTTCATATTCCCGAGCTGACATGTCGTCCTGCTGCAACCTATAGAATTCTGCCGCCTTTTGGTCCTTGTATCCCTGTGAAAAATACCTATCATAGAATAGCTCCTTGAATCTATCCCAATCAATATTACCATTATTTTCCAGACGCTTTGCTTGCTTCCACCAGGTGTTAGCACCACCTTCAAACTTATATGCTGCGAATTCCACGCGATACGCCGCTGGCACACCAAGCGTGTCCAAGTGCTTCATGATCGAGTCTAACCAATATTCTGCCACCTGTGGGTCTTCGGTTCCATCAAAGGTCGATACTGACGTACGTCGAAACTCCTTAAAGTACGTATGCCGACAACTAGCCTCGAAATCATCAGGTCTTGCCCTTGCTGTCATCTACCGGAATGCTGCAAACATAGCCCTCATCATGCCCTCATCGTTTCTAAACTCGGCATTCACGATCGAGTGATGTCTAGGTGCCATTCTCTCACTTCTGAAAACAAAATTTGGACTGTTAGTGGTATTCCATTGTCGTACCTATGTGTGTACAATTTCCAAGGTTCATAACCTTGAGCTCTGATACCATTCTGTCATGCCCCGGAGTACGGGAGGTGACGTGGAAGTTTAATTAAGACAATTAAATAAAGATTTAGTTAAAAATTGGGTTTAAGAATTAGATTTATAAGTAAAAAATGAGATAATTTTAAAATCGTCTGATTAGGATAAAATAAATTAAGGAAATAAAATGAACCATCAAAGTAATTAAACAAATAAAGAGAACAATAAAAATCTTTAAATATGGGGTGGAACGAGTATGGGTCCCATTGGCCCACATATTGTGCACACACATGTAGTATTGACAATATTACAAAACAACCACAGTCCATGAAAAGAAAAGTTAAGAGTTTACATGCCTTACTTGCTACAGTACAACCTACCCAAATCTTTTACTGATTGTAAGTCTGGTCAGCGGATTCTTCTCCGATTCTAAGCTGTTGTCCACCTATAAATAAGATTTTAAAACAAATAAAACCGTGAGCGAAAGGCTCAGTAGGACTATATTTGAAAAATATTTAACTTTAAAAGAAACTTTGTAAATCAGAAGAATATATGGAAAACGAGCTAGAACAAATAAATAATTAATTAATTAAATGAGAATTTAATAAAAATATAATCTTACCAAAACAATTTCAATAGGTCGACCAGAAAGAATACCATTTTCTTTTCTTGGGCAAACCATATGTAATTCACCACCGTAGTAGCCCAGCTGGGTTTCGAGACCTGCCCCCAAGGTCTTTCATTACACGATCCGATCTCTGATATGGCATCATGCCCTCAAATATGTATACATATATATTTCTTTGATTATTAAAATATCTTCTTTACTAGATATAATCATTTACATTCATTATGAGGTTTATTATGAAATCTACCTCAATCTGCTGTTTCAGAAAACAGTTAATACAAGTCCTTTGTCAACAAATCATTTGAAAACATCTTCATAAAAATCCCTTTGAAGCCAAAACATTTAAAACTGGCTTTCAAAGAAGGGGTAGAAGTCCTACCTCGATTTTTATGTCGGTGTCCCACACCGTAATCCTGGTCTGCTATACGTTAGCTCCGCGGATCTATGCACAATTCCTAAACGCATAGTAACTTAGTTCATTAGTATCTAACCCGAGGTATCCGATGATACTAAATCATCTCATGGTGTCCTAGTGTGCCATTTAGGTTTATAAAGTCATTTTATAAAGTTGAAATTTCAATCAGGGTTCAAAACAGTAAAAATGGGTGAAAAATCAAAAAACTGCATCATACCTGGTCGGCCTGCCGGTCGCCCTGGTTCGGCCGACCAAACTGCACAGTTTGGCCTGCCGGAAAGCCAAGTCCGGTCAGTTGAACATCTCCAAGTTTGGCCTGCCAGTCGGATGAATCCGGCCTGCCGATCCTTTGAATCCGGCCTGCCGAAGAACAAGTTCGACCTGTCGATTCTTGGAAATTCCAGAAATTTCCACGCACGGGTTCTCGGCCTCCCGAGTCCCAATCTTCAATCCAACATGTTTTTCTCAGTTCTCAGACATGGGAAATCATCATAAACAATAGAAAATCATAGTAGAACACTTTTTAATGGATTAAAACAAGTTTTAAAGAAGATTTTCAAATAAATCCAAAAATAGAAAAAAATAGAGAAAAATAAAAAATCTTGATTTCAATCCGTTTTTGTTGAAACAAGGTTTGTATTCTAGCTAATCTAAGTCCATCTAACTTAGATTGAAGCTTTTCTAAGCTTCGAAACTCTTAGATTTCAAAATGCAAGAAAATTTAAAAAATAGAAAAACTTTTGAATTTTAGAAACTAACCTCGAATCGAAGCTTTAAAACGATATTTTTGTTGTTGAATCTCGTTCCCGAGCCTTCAATCTACTAACCCGAAGCTTGAAATCGAAATTTGATTCAAAAATTTGGAGAGAGAATGAGAGAGAGTGAGAGAATCTGAGAGAGAGAGAGAAGAGAGAGATAGGTGTGAAAGAGAGTGAGGAAAGAGAGAGAATGAGTGAAATAAATAGAGGAAGAAAGAGAAAAGTGGTTGCACAAGACTGTGTGTAACTACACATTGTTTTCAAATTAAACTGTTTTATTGAATTATAAATTAACAATTAAAAACAATTTAGAATAATTAAAAATCATTAAAAGAGTAAAATAACACAAGGTTACTTAATTTTCACAAAATAATCAAATTAAATTTAAAATGCTCATTATGGCATACTAACCCACCATTTAGCACTCTAATTATACTTAATTAACTTCGGGGTGTTACATAAATCCAGCCAACAAAGCTAAAGACATACAAACACAATAAAATTAACCGCTACCACCAGCAAAGGTTGTTTTGCTCCTGGCGTCGGAGCGTGAGCTCCCTCTTCTGCTTGTAGTCGAATATCATCACATATGTTTGGTTCTTCTCCTGACAGTTATCAAGGATAAAAGCCTCGATTTTACGATGACTTGGCTAAGCTTCTCTTGTAGCTATGTCGCAAACTGTGTAACAATATTGCAATGGTGATGGAGATCTTGCAGCCATCTTTACCTTAATGATCTGCCTGTGGTTGTCTTCGTGGCCACAAAGCTTCGTGATGATTGTCACTATCATGAGGCTAGTCAGCCTCTTCGTTAGCCTCATGACCCTTCATTTTATCTTCTCCAATGGTGCTCCATGATCGATGTGCGATAGAGGCGGTGAAGAGAGATCAAGATTTGGAGGCAAGAGAAGGAGATCCAGAGAAGGGAGAGGAGATATCAAAAGGGTCATTTGAGGTATTATCTAAAATTGCTTTAGGTAATATGCTATTATTCACTATCATACAAACAATTTGCTATAAAAACACTACTAGGGCTAGCCTAATGGTTGGGAAGCTTGAAGTGGAGAGTGATTAAGACATCTCAAGTTCGAATCCTAGGAGGGACAACTTTGAGAGAAGAGGAACATGAGTGCATTTCTATAAAAAACATACTTTGAAGTTTAACATTATAAAATATGCTAATTAGTACGTTTAAATAGATAATTAGAGTTGTAGATTAGTGAGTATTAATCTTACTTTTAGGCCTGGGCTAGCCAAATTTAGATTAGCCCATCACTTACTTAGCCTAAAGGTAAAGGGGTGGATTGGGCCTGGGATTCAAGTGTGCCATGTAGGCCTCGAGGAAAGTCCCAAATTAAACCTTACTTAATGTGTTGTCGTTATCAAGTTTAATAGCAAGTAAGGATTGTTTTTTGTAGAAAATTAGGACTAATTAATTAGTTATTAATACTAACATACAAGAAAACTAAATAAAAGATAGGGGTTTCGATTTTGATTTTAAATAGTTGAATAAAAGAAAACGCAAGAAAATAAATAAACACAAAACAATAATAATTTAATCGGTTAAAGGATCATTTACCGCCACTAAACAATAACTATACAATTAATCATAAAACTATTCTTAATTCTTTATTGAAACTACTAATTGTAGATAACAACAAGCTCTGCTATCTCAATCTTTTATAAATTTATAGATTTAAAAAACAGGACTCTTTTCCATTAACAACCTAGAATAAACTCTCTAAATTCAATCTAACAGAATATTAAGTTGAGAAAGATAGGTTGATCAAGATAACAATCACATAAGCTCGGATCATTTAACCTAGGTTATATTTCACATGCAATCCTAAGAAAACTTGACCATAATCAATTACTACAATTTGCGACTGATGATTAGAATAACAAGATAATTACAGATCAAGCATTCCAATCTAGCAATAAATTAAATTCAAGTCCTATTTACTTGGCCATCTAAACAAAATAAGAAAATAATCATGAACAGTAATAACAAAAGAACATAAACAATCTCAATTGGAAAATTAAAAAACAATTCTAAAAATTAATTATATAAGCATGTTTAGGGTTTTGAGATTCCTTTCAACCACGAATAAAATTAAACTAAAAACATTGAAAAAGAAAATAAAGAAAGAAAAAAGAAAAGAATGATTTTGACGTTAAAGAATTCTCCATGCAGATGATGTTTCTTGAGCCACCATTGGAGCCATTTCTTCTTCTTCTTCTTCTTCTGCTTCTTCTTCTAAGCCTAGGAAAACTAAGGAAAAGCTATAAAAACTTATGTGTTTTATGTTCTAAGGTTGAGTATTTACAGTTTACCATTTGAGGTTGAAAATGGGAAACTTAGACTTTAATTATGTCAAAATTTGGAGCAAATCACATCAAGGTATGCTAGGACTCGCGTGGGTGTGCTGCAGGGCACATAGGTAGAGTGCCAAAGGGCACACAAGCTCATAGGTGGACCGTGTGGGTGCCCAGCAAGCATAGGTCTAGAGGTTGGGCCATCTTTTGGCATTTGTAGGAGCACACTATAGGTTGTGGGGCCATGCGGCGTAGGTTGAAGCAAGGATACTAGGGACTGCACGGGCTGAGCTATTTTTTTTCGTTGTTTTTTGCCATTCATTACTTGTGTTGTACCCAATTTGTGTCCAACAACTCCCGATGAATTCCAAATAAATAAATAAAATCTTGAAGCTTTAAAATCCTTTTATTTTTAGCCATCTTTTCATTCCTTAATATGAAAAACACCTATGAAACACAAAAGCAAATATAAAACACAAAATACTCGAAAATAAGCAAAGAAGCATGGGAAAATTGATTCAAAAATTATATAAAAATAAGCACTTATCAACCCCCCTACCCATCCCCCACCTCCTAGGCTCTTTATAGAGATGTCACAAATGTTAAGCTTGGATTGATTTATGCCACTAAGAAAATACTTGTAGAAAATGCCATAGCCATATCATCATATTAAATTTGGAATACCAAATATACCTTATAGATACAATTGGTGTTCGACCATGATAGCAATATCTAGTAATGATACCAGGCGGTAACCACCATGATACCAAGATTGGACCAAGATACTAGCTTGTATGCAACCATGATACTGATGTCTGATCGATGTTTGCCATGATAACAATCAGTATTCACCATTACCCGCGACACCACCCACGCTGAAATACTCAAAAAAATCATCAAATAACAAAAATACACCATAAATCACAAAATCATTTCAAATAAATAAAAATAATAACAAAAAAAACCACCATTGATATAATTAAGCAACGGTGGCGACCTCCACTTCGTGGCTAGGATAGAGATTTGCTATGGAGGCACAACGCCATGAGGAAACGACAAGGAGGAGCTCACTAGTTGTAGATTGAGTGGAGCATTCTAAATACATGTCGGAGGGGAAATCCAGAGATCTTCACATGCTAGGAGGAGATCTCATCTCTGAACTCTGCATGACCACTGAGGTAGGAGCGATCACCCAGTTTGCATTGTTCTCACCTAAACATGCTGCCACGAGACCACCACGACATTAAAGCATGATGTCACAGCCTTGACGTCGATTTGTAGCAAAGACCAAAGTAAGAGGGAAGTGATCTAAGGGTGGGTCCACATCTAACTAAACCACATTGAAGGTCTGGATGGACAAGGTTGGTCGGTCGTAGGGATAGTGTTGTTGCGGTTGTCAGCTAGACATAAGAGGTGACAGTCACAAGAGCATTTAGAGAAAAAGCGAGAGGAAAGAGAGAAGCAGAGAGAAAATATCATAAAACATTTGAGAATTGAAGAAATCTTTAAAGAATAAAATTGTCTATGTATTCAAATATTTTGTCTAATGTGGTAGATTTGGTAAGAGTTTTTAGGTGTATGGCAAATGTCGAACCCCCTTTCCAAACATGGTCTAGCCTGTATAGCCGTTAAGCATGTTTATGTTTTTGGCTTGCTTCCCAACCAAGTGTTGCAACTTGTTTGGTGATACAAATATTCGTAAATGCAAGTGCAAGTTATTGTTGTCAGGTAATATAGTTTGTAAAACCAAGTATCGTCCCATGAGAACTGATCAATACTAAGCACTAAAATTGTGTCAACCCTAACTTTATTTGAACAAGTCAAATAGAAAATATTTTTACAATAAATGCCAATAAATAATTAAACTAAAAAAATAGAAACGACTTGTCGAAGTAAACAAGTTCAATATTAACGAACTCTAGAGTTTCTAATTTCACCAAACCATTCCTCCTTGAATTATTTATCTAATTAATCTTAAATTATTCTCCTAGTTGATAGTCAAAAATTCCTAAATTATTCAATGCTCCCTTTCGAATTACACCAAAATTCCCCTTAATTGCTAACCTAATATATTTCTATATGAATTATAACATTAAAATGTCATTCTGTTTCATAGATTTTTATATGATGACCACACAAAGCATGTAGGTATATTCCTATCTCACATGCAATTTAGAGCATACAACACAATGATTGAAAAACATAAATATCCTTACGATTTCATTTTGACTTAACAAATAATCTAAGTAGTGTCTAGTTAATTAAAAGCATTAAGAATAGTAATTAATACTCAACTAGGAAAAGTAATTCTTCTATTGAAATTGATAAAATAATTTAAAACATCATAATCCGACTATATCGTAGCCCTAGAAATGAAATTTAGAACAGAATCAAAAGAGAAAACATTATAAACAAATTTTAAGACATGAGAAAAGAAGAAGAAGAAAACTAATTGTCAAAATTAAAGCTGAATCCGTTCACGATAGCACGGTTTTCTCCTTCCCAATAGTAGCCATTCTCTCTCTTTTTTTATGAGTCTAGGAGTGCCTAAAAATACATAAAGTCTACTATTTATACTCTTGGAACGAAATTAGGTCAAATGAGCCCAAAAATAACTTATACATCTTTTTTTTTTGGGCGGGCGCCACGACTTCCTCCTCCAACTTCGCAATGCTGAGCATTGGTGGATTGCCCTCAAACTTTAATGCATGTTGTAGCGTGGGATTTTTGGGTTTCAGCACAAGATTTGCACATGGTGGCGCTGCGGCACCTAATTCCATAGCCACGGTGCCCAACAGCTCTTTTAGCTAAACTTTCCACTTTTCATACTCTATTTTCCTACAACCTGCAAAATTAAAATAAAATACTTTAAAAGGAACAATAAAACTCTAAAAGCTAACAAAAGATCAAGTACAACGACATCAAATGATTAATTAAACACCAACCTCATCAAATACCCCCAAACTTTAAGAATTTTCTAGCCCTAAAGCAAAAGAAAGAAAAAACAAAACTAACACATGAAAAAACAAAACTAACACATGACCCACGAACGAGTTTTGATCTAATTTAAGTTGCAAATAGGCCTCAAAGATTGTATTCAAGTTACAGCTCAAGGAAGGTTCTAACCATTATAAATGTATAGAATGTCAATTCAAAAGTTGATCTTATCATAAAATAAATTCTTTGGTTGTGTGTGTATATAGTCTCCCCCACATAATTATCTACAACCCAAATGAATTTATATCAATAAGTGAACAATAATGGACCTCTAGATTAGGAGACTTTGTGAACTCCATAGGCTTAATTTTCAAATCACTCTTCATTAATGTAGACTTTACAACATTAAGGATCATTGGGGCTTTATTATACTTGTAATGAGTGGCTTGGGTTAAGGATAGATAGAGGATATTATGTAGCTCAAAATCACCCATAAGCACACAACTTATTCAAGGACCTTTCTAAGAGCTCCATATACTTCCCAAGTAGCACTCATAACTTTAAAATTACCCCTTTTTTCTATCATCTACATGTGTTCACCATTCTTTTTTTTTTCTTTCTCTTTTTTTTTTTTTTTTTTTTTTTTGAGTAGCTACACCCCCAACTTATTTCCTTACATTTATCAATATGAACATAGGATATAACACTCTTTTCTCTATTTTTTTTCCACTTTGAATAGAACCCCATGTAAATGCTTACTCCTTTCTTCCTCTATGCCTATGAGTGAAAAGTAAAAAGTGAGAGAACTATTTAACAGCTAGGCTCGAACGTAGGTGACGAAGAAAATTTGAAAAATTAAGTTCAAATGGGTGACGGGGATATATATGTGTAGGTAGGCGTGAAAGGCTTGAAGGATCCAAAAATGACCTAAATTATGTCCCTAACATTGTATTGCCTAGGATTTTGTCTCGAGTGATTCTTAATAGAGTTCTGTTGAAGTCAAATTTCACTCACATGGTTAGCATAAATTTTCTCTAAATTAACAAACAATCAAGTGATCAAGACTTGTGTGCTCACTATGTCCAAAGAACCTAAAGTATACTAAGACCAACTCAAGAATTAAGCACACATACAAAAACAACAATTATCAATGTCCAAGAGCCATGTTCAATCTCAATCAAATTTCCTATCATTGGCCTCAAAACAAATTAAATCAATACTTAAGACTCAAAGATACTTGAAAAAATTAAATTTTTGTTTTTAAGTTTTTTTTTTTAGAAAATAAAATCAAAATAAAGTCTAAGAACTTACAACCTACTCAAAGCATGAACTAAAACTAATCATGATCAACTCAAAGATAAAACTCCCCTAAACCTAGAGCAAGCATTGTCCTGAATGTAAAATAAAGCAACAAAAGAATAGAAGACCTCCTTGATCAGCGGTCACTGCTCTACATCATCATCTTAGGCTTGATTAGGCTTGATCACCATCAGGCCCCGCGGGTGGATGTGGTGGTAATGAAGGTGCAACTAGAAACTGTATTGCCTCAACGCCCTAGTGAATTGCATAATTACTCAACATTTGGGCTAGTGCATTATTGTACTCAATCTGATAGGCAAATTTTTTCTCATAACGCTTAGTAAACTGTGTGAGAACTCCTGGCAGTGAACCAGAAGATCTTGCTCGACTTGAGTTAGGCAGTCCAACGTATTGGCATTCCTAGCTGGATCAGGGCGGGGTGTTGAAGAGGAATTTGCATCTTCTCTTGGCTCATAATTTCAAACCCCAAAAGCTGTACAAAACATTGCCTTGGAGATTGAATACCCTCTCTAGAATTGGACTCTTTTTCAATAAGGACTCCTTATATCTAGCAAATGCCGCTTGTGACATAAATATAGAAGGATCAAATTCAACAAATGGGGAGGGTCTAGTCTTTTTGTAGCCATTATCATCAATTACCACGCAGACCCAACAATCACAAAACTTCAAACCAAAATTTTGAACCGAACAGGTAATACCATACTCGACCAAAGAAAATTCCCAGGAAAGTTAAATAATCACAAGTCGCACACAAGTTCAGCAAATATTTCCTCAATTTCACTATGATCGGTTCAAACCATTAAAAATTCCACAGCGACCAATGCCGCAAAGTTTCCAAACCAAGGCTCATAGTTTCAACATTAATCCAATTAGTAGTGAATCCAACTAAAAGAAAAGACCAACGAACCAATCACTAAAATTAGAATGCCAACAAATTTTCACACTATGAGAGCAAAAAATTCAGCCACAAGCCACAAATAACCATAACCTCCTCGAACGTAGAGAATTCTAATTTTTTTAGAATACCACTTTCTCCAAAATTCCACACAAATTCTCTGTGAATCAATAATTCTCAATGCCGGCGTTGTCATATACACTAAAGCAAATGGTAAAATTCATCAAAAACAAGTGCCTTTGGTGAAATCTGGCAAGAACCCACGAATTTCGACGAGAATAGCACAAAACCGGTGTTATGGAGATGAAGTCCAGTGATCTTACATGCTTCTCTTCAAAACCCAGCGACAAAATGTTAAAATTTGGCAAAAAGTCATGAAGTCTAGCGAAGAGACCAGTCCAAATCTGGCAAAACGTGACGTGTGGTGGATGGGTGATGAAGTACGGTTGAATTTGTAAAGAAGGAGGAGTGATTTGTCGGTGTTGGAGAGTGTTCTGGTCGTGGTAACAAGTGAATAAGAAAGGGAGTGGTGGAGACTGTCGACCAATTAAGGGAGGGTTTGGAAAAATTAGGATTTTTTTTCTCTGATTGGGCCTTTATTCGACGTTATGCCGTGGCCCCAGATATTACGCACTGCGGTGCGAAGCCCTAATTCGGGGGATGTTTTTTTAATCCTTGTTTGATGGGCGTCGCGGCGCTTCTTGATGAAGCCCCGATGCCAATGCCTTGGGTTTCAAGTCTTCTGCAGCACTACAAGGGCGCCACGGCGCAGGTGGTCCTCTTTGTGAAGTTGATTTCACCTATTTTAAGCATGGGATGTCCAAAAATTTGTAATCTTTTCACAGTAAACACCCCCAAACTTGTCCAATACCTGATTAAAACTGTCAAACCAAGAGTAAAAATTAGTTTTTTTTAGACTAATCCTATGAAATTAAAAGAAACGAAATAAAAATAAAACGAAAGAAGAATAAGTAAATAAAACTAAAGTCTAAAAGGCTTAAGTTGCCTTTTAAGAAGTGCTTGTTTATGTAGTCTTTAGCACGACTTTCTTTGAAACACTTCAACTTGTATCCATAAGGGTGGTAAATGATTTTTGGAAATCTGCTCTACCCCTGTTAGATGGCTTGAGTCTTTACCCATTCACTTTGAACCTTCTTTCTTCATCTTGAACTTCAATAACACTGTGAGAAAAGACTTGTATGTCCGTGAAAGGTCTGCTCTACCTAGATCAAAGTTTTCCTATAAATACATGCAAGCATGAGTTATATAATGACACTTTTTAGCTCGGATGAACAACCGCTGCAAGATATGCTTATCATTCCACTTTTTAGTGCGCTCTTTATATAACTTGGTATTTTCATATGTTCTGTGACGGAATTCATCCATCTCATTAAGCTATAAAAGCCTCTTTCTTCTGGCGGCTTGTAGATTAAAGTTAAGCTTTTTGATAGCCCAATGAACACGATGCTCTAGTTCAACTGGCAAATGATAAGCTATAACAAACACTAACCGGTAAGGTGATATTATGATAAGTGTCTTGTGAGCCATTTGATAAGCTCAAAGTGCATCATCAAGCTTTCTAGACCAATCCTTCCATGAGCTACTCACCGTTTTTTCCAAAACTCACTTCAACTTTGATTAGAGATTTCAACTTGTTTGCTAGTCTGGGGATGGTAAGCCATTGCAATCTTGTGCATGACACCGTATTTTGCTAAGAGAGCGGTAAGCTATTTGTTGTAGAAGTCCTTCCCCTTATTATTTATAATGGCCCGTGGGTTTTCAAAGTGGGTGAAAATATTTTTCTCAAGAAATTCATCACCACCTTGGAGTCATTAGTTGGTAGAGCTGTAGCTTTAACCCATTTAGAGACAATCAACCACCACAAAAAAGTAATGATTGTTGTAAGGCATGAATGGTCCAAAGAAATGAATGCCCCAAATGTCAAAAAGCTCCACCTCCATGATAATTATTTAGCGGCATCTCATGTCAGCGATAAATGTTCCCGGTTCGTTGGCATCGATCATATACCATGACATAAGCTTGGGCATCTTTAAACAATGTTGGCCAATAGAAACCCAATTGTAAGACCTTTGCTACCATACTGTTTGCCCTAAAGTGACCACCATAATCAAAAAAGTGACAATGATGGAGTATGCTTGCCATTTGTTTTTCCAAGACACAGCTCCTTATGATTTGATCCACACAATACTTCTATAAGTAGGGGTCTTCCCAAAAATTATGCTTGACATCAGAGAGAAATTTCTTCTTTTGTTGACGAGTTTGGTCCTATGGAGAGACATTACTAGCCAAATAACTGACAAAGTTGGCAAACCAAAGAAGCTTATCAGCATCAATGGAGAAAAGTTTCTTGTTCGAAAAGTTCTCATTAATTGGGGACTCCATTTCCTCATTAGCTTGTATGACCTACCACTAGATTCTAAGGCGCTTTCTTGTCTCAGATTTTCAAAACAAATTCTTGAAGAAAACACATCATATGAGTCTAGGCTTAACAACTTTCTTCCGGATCAAGAATTTGACAGAGGAGTAATTTGTGAGCACAATTACCTTGGTACCAATTTTATACCATAACTTATCAAAACCAAGACCAAGAGCTCCTTTTTGATAGTAGCATAATTCAATTGGACATCATAGGTGCGGCTAGCATAGTGTATGGCATGAAAAACTCTCCCCTTGCATTGTCCCAAAATTGCTCCAACTACATAGTCGCTTGTACTACACATTAATTCAAATGGTAAGTCCCAATCTCGTGCTACAATGATAGGAGCTACAACAAAAGCAGTTTCAGAACTCAAAAAGCTTCAAGGCATTCCTCATCGAACTTAAAATGAACACCCTTCATAAAGAGGTTGCAAAGTAGCTTAATGATCTTTGAAAAGTCCTTAACAAAGCATTGATCGAACCCCATATTGCCTAGAAAGCTTCTCACACCCTTCATTGATGTTGGTGGCAGTAGTTTCTCAATGATCTTGATCTTAGCCCAATCGACTTCAATTCCCTTAGCAAATACTCGATGGGCCAGAACAACACCTCCTTGCACCACAAAAAGGCATTTCTCCTAATTCAAGATTAAATTGGTCTCTTCATACCGTTTTAGCACAAGAGCAAGATTAGCCAAGCAAGACTCAAAAGAAGAACAAAAAAACAAAAAGTCATCCATGAATACCTCAATGAAGCACTCTTTCATTTCAGAGAATATCGCCATCATGCTACGTTGGAAAATAACTAGTGCATTGCATAACCCAAAAGGTATCCATCTGTAAGCAAAAGAACCATAGGAGCACGTAAAAGTTGTTTTTTTTTCTTAATCTTCTATTGTTATGGAAATTTGTTTATATCTGAAATACCCATCTAGAAAGCAAAAGTAGGCCTCACCTGCTAACTTGTCTAACATCTTATCAATGAATTAGTGGCAAAGGAAAATGGTCTTTTCTAGTGGCTTTGTTGAGCTTCCTGTGATCAATGCACACCCTCCAACCCGTAACTGTTCTAGTTGAGATCAACTCATTGTTTTCATTCTTAACCACTGTCTATTGGAAAAATAGTACATAGCGAAATTTTAAAATTTTTTATAGCAGAGTATTTTTCAAAACACAAGTTTGACACACTATATGTATAAATTAATAATATCTTACTAACCTTGTAAATACAGAAAAGCTCATGTGAAGAAATGTACGTTCCAGAAGGACCTTCACCAATTGGTCTTCTTTGCTATTCTCTATCAACGACCGGTGTGTGTGGGCACACTCATACAGCTCTTCCACTAGGTAACTCCCCTTCCAACCAGTTGAGAAATAGCCAAAGCTATAGTTTGTGATTTGTAAATAACAGCTTTCTGGAGAGTTGTAGAGTCTCACATGCAAAGTCTCATTCTAGATTTTCAACTAATCTATATAACAATGAGTCTCACTCCCCTTTATATAGAGGTTGGGCCCAAGAGTCAGTCCTTATTAGATAAGGCCTCAAAAATTCAAATCAAAATCAAATAAAAAACAATATCTAATAAAATCCATGTGGAAATGCGTGATTTATTTAACGCTAGGTCGGCAAGTCAAACTGGCAGATTAGCCTACCGACTTGCTTTATCGATAGGCCAAACTAAAGATTGGCTTGCCGAACTTTCAATAAGTGATCCCTGTGAATTTTTATTTCTCACCAAAGATTCTTGGGATAGAGCCTCGATCTTAATTCAAATAATCTAATAGATAAGTTATCTGATTAAAATAGTCATATCTAGATAATCTCTAGGAAAATAAATATTCATGATAATTCAATAAGTTTATCTTGAATTAATTCAAAATTAATCTAGCTGATAAACAGACACGAATTATCTGATTCTGATAATTCAACAAGTTTATCTTGTATCAATTGTCACAAAATTAATTCAACCGATAAATAAACATGAATTATTTGAATCTATCAAATTTTTAGCCAATCTGATAATTTAACACAAGTCACAAATAATTGAAAAAGTACACCGTATCGTCATAAGATTTTTATGAGCTAACAAAGGGGACCTGATGGACTTATATAGTTCAAGCTCTTAATAAATATGAAACCCAATATCCCAAACATACATTTCATAATTATCAGCTTTAACACTACTCTACAAAAAGCTTCGAGCTACACTCTCGAACTATATAAAATTACGAAACCCATGTAGCTAAGTCTCCATGACATATCATAATGTATAGTATCCTAATAGGATTATCCATAATCGGCTTAAGGACAAGTTAGGTCTTACTTTCTCGATTATTTTTATCTTACGTTCTATTATCTCACAATTAGAATACTCACCATCCATAGATAGCATATCATTCAATGACACCTATGTGTCCAAATGGTTGAGTGCTTTAATTTTTTAATTACAGGATAATGCATATAAGAGGATATCAACTCCTCCTAAAGAAAAGCTATAGATTCTGTATCTATGAATAATAGGTCTATGCTATCAAGAGTTATGCCTTCAACATATCGGTATGCATACTACTATTAAAATGTGGATGTCACCCTTTGGTACATCAAAAGACATAAGTCAAGAAAACCGGCCCACCATTCAACTCAAGATTAAGATACAATACATATGATTGTCTGAAGTGAATCGATTTGTCGAGATAAAATTATTAATCCAAATCAATTTGCTTTATGTTTCGATCCAACACATTGTCACCTATGGCAATATGCTAATGTTTTTATTTATGGAGTCCACCTTCGATGGTCAAGACAAACCATCTCCCCTTAGGGATATAGACAACATAACAATCTTTGCATATAAGGCACCTAACTTTATTTCCTCAATTGCAGATCTTATGATTTAAATCGTTATCTTAAAAATCATGTCTTCTGCATAATCTATCCATCATATGCCCAATTCTTTAGGTTTAGACCGATAGTTTTAGACTTTTGTTTGCTTAACATACTTTCAACAAATATGAACATAAAGAGGACAAGATTTGGTATATAAATAATAAATAAATTCTTTATTGATAAAAATGTCTCCAAAAACATATTACATTTTTACTCTTTGGGGCATATATATCCAACAGTATCATCCCTCCTTTCTTGTGTACAACTTGCACAAGATTAACCCATGGGCTATCAAGGATAGGGTAGATGATGCCTGCATCAAGAAGCGTTAGTATTTCTGCTCTTACTACCTCCTTAATTTTGGGGTTTAACCTATGTTGGTGTTCTATGGATGGCTTTAGCTTTCCTCCATCAAGATTTTACGCATACATATGGATAAGCTAATTCGCTTGATGTTAGCTATAGACCATCGCATTTTAGTTTTGTGTTCTCTTAGTACCCTCAGAAGTTTATTATCATGTTCTTTAGTTAAAGTGGTAGAAAAAAATAATAGGAAGTGTAGAAGACTCTCCTAAGAAAGTATACCTTAATTGTGATGACAAGGATTTAAGCTTCAAAAGCAGAGGCTTCTCAATAGATGGCAATGGTCTAGGATTACCTTATCTAAGCTCTTCAAATGGCCTCTTTATAAAGACCGGTGGTGAAGCTTTTAAGCGATTAATGCACTCTATAATCTCCAGATGATCAGTGTCAAGGGATCCAACAAGGCATGCTTCAAGAGGTTCAACTAGGTAGTTTACTTGAAAAGCTTCCTTAATGCATTTGTCCATACTGTTTATCTTCAAGCAACTCTCCACTTCATCCAAGTACTTCATTACTCGAGAACGAGGGGGAAAACCAAAGAAAGAAAAAAATAAAAAAGTGGCAAATGTGTGGCATAAGCTTTTCTCAAGTTTGTTTTTGTGGCATAAATAAACGGATGGAAAACAAAAAAAATTGACATGAGGTTTAATTTTTTTTTCTTTTCAAAAAAACTACTTTTCCTTTTAAAACCATCTAGTCTGTTTGCTTGCTCATTTCTAGAGTGTTTGAGAATCAAGTTTATACTTAAAATTAGAACTCAAATATTATACATTTGTTGCAATTGAAATTAACAAGTTCCAATTTGCTTTCTAAACACGCTCTTCATATGCACCTAAAACTTACTGGTCATGCTAGTTACCCACCCATAGAGCCTGATATTAGGCCCGCATTTTGCCTAAGGGGCTTTTAGGGCTATTATTTCCTTTTGAGATAATTATACGCAATGGTCAAGAGAGGAAGTTTTGAAGTTTTTGTTTTATCTTTAATTTTATGTAAAAAGTTAGTTGTGTTCCTATTTTGTAAAGGAAAATATGTTTGTACCTTTACTAATCAATTGAAATAAATAATTATGTCCCTATTTAAAAAATATATATCAAGGATTTTTTTTTAGTGTCCTTACTAAAAATATTTTTTTGACTCCACCGTTGGTCCAATGTTATGCCACACTTTAAAATAGAGAAATTTACATGTTAAGCTACACTTTTAAATATATGTTTATTCATAATACACACAAAATTATACCACACTACTACTCATATTATATATTTAAGCTGTGTCACACTTAAACATGTGTGATCTTCTTAAAAAAACATGTGTGAATTTATAAAAAGTTAATTTAAAAAATGTCATTTATAACAGCTCATATTTTATCCCTGTCAGCTCCACGTGTAACCTTACGCCAATCCCTTAAAAAAAAATAAAATAATCGGAAGGGATGATAGATTCCTTATACCTTCCAGTTCCCCTCCTTTGTTGCGCTTGTGGTGGTAGAGAGAGAGAGAGAATTACATTCAGTATTAGATTAGTACTTAAAGTAGATATGTACTAAAAAAAACCTCTAAAAAAGGGTATTGCAGTTTATTTTTGTTTTTTTACCCCTCGAATAAGAAAAATTAAAAAGTTAAGAAAAAACAAACTTGAAACCCAAATAACTATTTTCGTTACTTTTTTTGTTGTTTCTAGAATTTAAGAAATTACTTTAGAGCTTTTTATTTAAAAAACCATAAAGAATAAAAAGGGGCACAACATTTTTATGGTTTTTATTTAACATTTTCACTTATAAGTAGGAAATGACTAGCAAAGATCTAAAAATACTGTAGCATGTGAGTTTGAACTGTAGCATATTTTTGCTTTATATTGTAATATGTGAAAGCCTTATATTATTTGAGTTGAAATTGATGAGTTAAAACTAAGTTTGCAAAACCGTTTTTGATAATTTTTTAAAACCTATTAGAAACACCCTTAATATTACCATTCCTTTTTAATTATTCTCTTATTGAAAATTTTCTTTCCCACAAAATTCATATGGAGGAAATAATTCTTTTAAGGTCTAACAAGAACATTACATTTGTATTTTATCAAAATGATGCATGTCCCTTTTAAAAGTTTCATAATGTCTATGCATGTAAGGAATTTTTATAAATGTATTTTAAAACTCAATTTTTATAAATGCTACATATGTTGAAGTATGCCAACTACTCAAACATGTAATGTAAGTAATAATATGGCACTATTTTTTTAAAGGTAAATTGGTGCAATAGTCTCCAACTTTTCATGAAAGTGAACATTTGTCCATCAACCTTTTATTTTGATTTACCAGTCCCCAACCTTTTGTTTAAGTTGCTAAGAGACTAATTTAATGCTTAAATAGTTAACTTTGGACAGAAAAAGGTGACAAAGTGGTCCCTAAAATCATCCAAAAGGTGACAAACTGGTCTCTAAAGGTATCAAAAAAGTAACAAACTGACCCCCAAAATTAACAATTTAACTATCAAATTGGTCTCTCAGCAACTAAAATAAAAAGGTTGGGGACTGATAAATAAAAAATAAAAGGTTAAGGAATAAAATCATGCTTTCGTGAAAGATTAGAGACTAACATAGCAATTTACTCTTTTTAAATTATGACATAAATAGATACATATTTTAAAAGTGTCACATGGTTAGATATATTTAATCTAGACATCCTTAATTCTATATAACCTTAGAATAAAAATAACACAGTCCTAGGATCAAATCATGTCAGATTACTAAGATTCAAATTGAGGAATAAGTATGTGTATCTTTGGAAGTAGCAATAGGTTCTTTAGTAGAATAACTGTGACGATTGATGAACTTGTTATCATTTTTCTTAGTCAAATCTCCTTAGTTCTTTAATGAGTTCTTTCTCTCTAGATGGAATAAATGAGAAAGCTACATAATGATTTGACGTCTTGGAGATCATCCTATAACACCTTTCTATACTTTTCTACTAAGGTCCCATCAAACCTAGTTGGATCAGTATTGGGTATCCAATCATTAAACGCATACCTCATAAGGTATATGGGCTTTCCTAGTAGACCAACTTATTAAAAAACATGTTATAATTAAATAGCCTTAATATAATTGTTATTTTATATGTTGCCCACAAAATAATGAGAAACAAAATTTTCTAACAATCTCCCACTTGAACTATATATAATTCCTAAAACAATTATATCATATGTTCCTTAGGCATGCATATGTATGCTATATATTTTTAGACTTCACTTTATTTTGAATTTGATCCATCGTATATATTAGTATGGGATCAAAGCGGCTTTTATCACACATAATTGTAACTAGACCTTCAATTATCGCCATATCAACATATTCAATGATATAGATTAAGTATAGATAGTGGCATGCAAATTGCATGCAATGCGATCTCAAACATGTCTATTTTCAACTGGTCCTACTTTAGTCTTTAGTGAGATCAATCTGAAACCTTTTAAATACTATTCAAAAAACCACATATAGAAAATAAAAATGTTTAGAGATAAGCCATAAATTGTATACCTTCTTCTACAAAAAAAATCATAGCATATAAATGTTTTAGTAAAACATACAGCATCCAAAGTTAACTCCCACTAAACCAAAGTATCATAAACCAAACCAACACTTATATGAATAGTGTGCTTGTTAAAAAAAGACCTTGGGTAGTAAACCCTTGGTTAGCAGATCCACAAGCATGGAGTTTTTCCATACATGTTCTATTAAAAATTGACCTCTCTGAAGTCTCTCCTTAACAACCAGAAACTTGATGTCAATATGTTTCAACTTTGTAGAGCTTCTGTTGTTATTGGAATGTAGCAATACCAACTTATTGTCACAATATATCTCTAATGGCCTTTCAGTAACATTTACCACACGTAGCCTAATGACAAAATTTCGCAACCATATCTTATGATTAGATGTCTCATAACAGGCTATGAACTCTACAACCATGGTTGCAAAAGCTATGAGTGTCAGCTTAGCATTCTTCTTGATATAGCTCTTCCAGCCAACATATAAATATAGCTTCATGTGGATTACTAACTGTGTTGCCATCCCACAAAATCAAAATTGAATACCTGATAATCTCCAAACTGTTTGATCTTTGATAAATGAGCATCAAGTCTTTTGTTCTCTATAAATAATGCATAACTTATTTGATTGCTTTCTAATGATCTATTTTTGGGTTTCTCAATTATTTACTCAATACTCCCACTATAAATGCCATATTTGGACATGCACATATTTGAGCATACATAAGACTGACGCATAAGGAATCTTTTGCATCCTTTTCTTTTCAAGGTCATTCTTGGAGCAGTGATTGAGATTGAACTTGTCTCCTTTAGCTACGAGCATATCTCTTGATGAACAACCCTTCATGCTGAATCTACTTAAAACCTTTTTGATATAGCCTTTTTGTAATAACCTAAGGATACCTTGAGAGAGATCTTGCAATAGTTTCATGTCTAGTACCAGATAGGCATCCCTAAAATTTTTCATCTCAAAATTCTTAGTGAGAAAGTACTTGGTCTTGTGCAATAAGCCTATATTGTTGCTTACTAGTAGAATGTCATTGACATATAAAATTAGGAAGATATATTCACTTCCACTGAACTTATAATATATACAGTCATTAATCACATTCAGCTCAAATTCATGTGAGATAATTACTTAATGAAACTTGTGATAACATTGATGGGAAGCTTGTTTAAAGCCATAGAGTGATTTCTTTTACTTGTAGACCATAGACTTTGGATCTCTAGACACAAAGTTTTATGGCTAGATGATATAAATTGTCTCATCTATGTCTCTATTGAGAAATACTGTCTTAACATTCATCTGATGTATCGCTAAATTAAAATGAGCTACAAGTGCCATTATTATCCTAAAAGAGCCTTTCAATAAAACTAGAGAGAAAATCTTTTTATAATCTATGCCTTCGTTTGGAGTGAAATCCTTAGCAACTATACAAGCTTTATATCTCTCGACATTACTCTTCAAATCCCTCTTAGTTTTGAATATCCATTTGCAATCAATGGCCTTTACTCCTTAAGGCAACTCCACAAGATCCCAAATGTCATTGTCTTTTATAGGTTTCACCTCATCTTGCATGGCATTGATCGACTTTGGAGAGTTTAAACTTTGCTTAACTTGCTGAAAGTTGATTGGATCATCTTTTGCTAAGTCTACATTAACCTCATGTTCTTGGAGAAAAATGATATAGTCATCTAGAATTGCACTTCTCCTATCTCTAATGGATCTCCTAAATGACACTTTTTGAGATTGTTGAGTTTACTCTATTGGTGCAATAAGAGGAACCTCATTGTGGTCTTGCTCTTCAACAATATCAAGAATAAAAGCCTGATCATTATTGTCTTGTACTCGAGTTGTACCTTGAACAATATCAAGTATGAGAGCCTGGCCATTATCAATAGCAATATTTTCTTCAAAGACAATATTTGATAGTTAGTGCACAAAATTATTAGTGAGATGTAATTATTTTGTTACTCTTTATAGGAAAATCTTTACTACATTATAGCTTACTATATTGTCGCTTTTAGTTGAGTTGTAAAATTAGTGAGAGTGCTTGCAATTAATAAGAAAAGATAAAATAAATCAAATGCTTTAGATAATTATTTAGAGTTAAAATTTCATATCAGTTACGAAACATATAAGAGATTCTTAAAACTTTACCATTTCAATTTTATGTTTTAAAATCCTATTTTGAAATTCTCAAAAATATTTTTTGTTTTTTAGTTTAGTTTTGAAACATTCCCTTGTCATTTTAAACTGAAAAATTTTTAATCTTTCAAAAACCCACATCCCTATGGATATGATAACTTTTTTATACTACAAATGTCCGTGTTCAAGAATCATTTTGGGTAACAAAAATTTAGCTCCGTTGCCTGGGAGGTGCTGTTACTTTGTTAGTTGCTAAATTAAGCAAGAAAATAGGTAAGTAATCTATCCATATCCTTTGTAAATATTATTTTAAATATATGTGTGTTTCAATTAGTGTGTCAGTTGTTAAAAAAATTCAAAAAAATTAAAAAACACAAAAATAATAAAAAAATAAAAAATCTGAAAAATAAAAAATATTTTCTTTTTAGTTATAGATTGTATAATATTGTTGTTTGTTAGTTTTAGGTTTAGACTTAGGTTTTTAACATAGAAATAAAATTTTATAAAACTTTAGATCTAGGTTTTTTATAAAATAAATTGTGATTTTGTGAAAAGTATACTTTGAGGAAGTTCTATATAGAGGCTGGTACTGGTTCAGAAACCTTTTCTATAACCAGTTATTTTTGAAAATTCTCCCAACACTAGTCATTTGGGGAACACTATTTTGACTAGGAGGTTGGGTTTTAGGGAGACCTCATCCCACCAATCTTTCTTGTGAGCATGCCTAGATCATATAATTCTCAAAATCTACAAAATAAACAAGGCGAATGCTTTTTATTCACTACTTTGTTCTTCCTGAATAAAAACAAGCTAAGCATCTCATCTTTTAAAAAACAATAAAAAATAAAAAAATTAAAAAGTTAAAAAAATAAAAAATGTTTTAAGAAATTCATCGATATTTTGTTGCAAGTGTTTCTAAAAACACTTGGAACTATTTTATAGTGCTTGGTGAAGATATAAAGACTTGCTAGATAGGTATCCTAGTCATGGTCTTTCTAAGGAATATGTGTTAGAAGTTTTCATAGATAGTCTTGAAACAAGAAATTAGGTAGAGAGAGGAGATGGTATCTCCACTTCTTACCAATAAACTATTAATGAAGCCTATTTCATGACAGAAGACATGGCCAAATTTGATTATTGGATGAAAAATAAAAGGAACAATATAAGAAAGGAGAATAAATTAGAACCTTGGCCTAACACCCACACTTTAGAACCGTCCTTTCAACTTAAAAATTCTTCAAGAAATCTAAAAAAGGAATTGAAGGAAACCCTAGAAGAGTTTTTAAAAATCATGAAAAGAATCTCAGAAAATTTATCAAAAAATTAAGAGAACTATGAAAAGATCGAGAGGAAAAAAAACTACTTTGTGTCAATTAGTGTTAAAAGTAAAAAAAAAACGAAACCATCCTTGCTAAAAGATACCTTAGCACAAAATTGTCACTTAGAAGAAACTGTTAAGCCAATTAAGCAACCTCTTGAGTTATTTGAAGAAGATTCTTTAGGTGAGGAAGAAAAAGTTGACGAAACCATAGAAGAGAAACATTTGGAACCCACCTATTTTATGAACAAATGTTAGGAGAGGAATGTGAGAAAGAGAAAGAAAGGTTAGCTGCAGAAGAGGAACAATCATCACCTTTAGTCCTACGTTCTCAACCTTAATTGCTACAAGAGTTCACCAAAGACCAATCTTACCAAGATCCTATGTGGTCACCACCTCCTCCAATGCTTCTAGTATCATTTTTATATACTTAAACGTAAAATGAGCCCAAGTGTCACAAGTTTAAATGTTTTGTATTTAGCCAATCTTGAGGGCATGTTCATACAAACACATATGTGGTGTCTTTTGACACATATTACAAGAAGAAGCTGCTCTTTGATGACTATCCATCGGAAATAGAGTGGGTAGAAAGATTTGCTTAGTTCAAAGCATCAAATGATGGGAAAGCACTTTCAAATAATATCTTTACATTTTCTCCTTTGTAGTATACTTTTGTGTGTTAAATTGTGTGTTTTGATTTCGTATTTTAATTTTCCTTAAAAAATCATTAAAATTAAATCACTTAAAAATTCATTTAAAATGGCTGAGATTAAAGAGGATATAGGCATTGTGATTAGTAAGTATTCTATACTTGCGGCCTCTTGAAACATGTTTTGAAGAATTTGAAAAGTGACTTTAATTTTAAAACAAAAAAATAAAGTCTTGGGAATTTGACTTTGAAATACCCAAATTGTAATATAATATTTTAGTTTGTTTAGTTTTGTTTATTAAGTTGGTGACAGATCATCTCTATAACTATGCTGATTCAGGTAATATTTTTGCTACTCTCACTATTCTTTTTTGTACATTGAGGACAATATACAATTAAGGTTAGAAGGATAGGGTTTTGTTTCAACGCTATGCGAAATTGTGCCAATTTTTTTTCACTTTTTGCTCAACTTTTTTTTTTTTGTTTTTGCTCCAGATTTTTATGTGTCTTGTAAATTTTTTTGTGCTATTTTCTAGTTTTTGTTAGTCGAAAATTAAAAAAAATGTTTTGTAAATATTAGTTTCTCAGTACTTAATGTGTTCTTATTTTGTTTAGATTTCTGAATTTCATATTAATGTAATATCATTTTTCTATACTTTGAATTTTCTAACTTTATGGATGCTCAAAATTTCAGTTTTATTTATCATTTTTATATGTTTATTTATCAAAATGTTTGCAAGCCATTCTTTTCACACGCACTATTATGTTAGACATAGTGTGCTCAGGAGTAAAATATTGTAATATGCTTTTGGAGACATTTTATCAATAAAGAGTTAATTTATTATTCATATACCAAATGTTGTCCTCTTTATGTTCATTTCTATTGAATGTATGATAAGTAAACAAAAGTCTAAGACTATCGATCTAAACTTAATGAATCGTGCATATGATGGACAAATTATGCAGAAGACATGAATCTTAAAGGTGATGGTCTAAATCATAAGTACCACAATTGAGGAAATAAAGTTGGACACCTTATTCATATTAAAATTGTTATGTTGTCTATATTTGGAACGATAAATGGCTTGTCTTGTTCATTGGAGCAGGACTCCATGAATAGAAACATTGGTGCATTATCATAGATGAAGATGTATTGGATTAGGACAAAAGTTGAATTCATTTGGTTAATAATTTCATTTGTTCAAATCAATTTACTTCAGACAATTATATGTGTCGTGTCTTAATCCTAAAAGGAGTAATGGGCCCGTATTTTTTACTTATATCGTTTAATATACTAAAAGGTGACATCCTGATTTTATGATGCTACGCATACTGGTATGTTGAAGACATAACTCTTGATTTACATAGACTCATTATTCATAGATATGGAATCCATAGCTCTTTTGTAGAGTTAACGATATTCTCTTATATATATTATCTTGTAATTGAAATATTGAAGCGCTCAACCATTTGGATACATAGGTATAACCAAAGGTATACTATTTATGAATAGTAAGTATTCCAATAGAATGATAATAGAATGTAAGATAAAAATAATTAAGAAGGTAAAATAAAATTTATCCTTAAATTGATTATGAATTTCCTATAGGGATGTGGCACATTATGATATGTCATAGACGGTTAGCTTCTTAGAGCTTTGTAATTTTATATAGTTCAAGAGTGCAGCTCTAAGTTTTTAGTGTAGTAGCATTTAAATTAATAATTATAAAATATGTATCCAGGATATTGTTTTTTATGATTATAAGAGCTTAAACTATATATGTCCATTGAGTCCTCTTTCTTAGCTCATAATAATCTTGTGACGATACAACCTATTTTTCTTATATATTGCTTACTTATGTTAAATTATTAGATTGGTTAAAATTCAAATTAATTGGATTTAATAATTCATGTTAGTTTATCGTTGAATTAATTTAAGATAAATATGTTGAATTATTTAAATAATATCTTATTTGTATAGGTTTATTTGTATATGACTATTTTAATAAGATAACCTTTCTATTAGATTATTTGAATTAAAATTGAGGCTCTATAAAAGATACCTGGGTCAAATAAGATATAATTTATCTAATTGGTTAAGATTGGATTAATCAAATAAGCCTGTGAGGTCGAACTTCGAATTAGATTCGAAGACTATGATGGCACGATCGACCGCGCCTTTGTATCGCAGTCAACTATGGTAGGTAAAAGTGAAAATGTGTTTGATGTGTTTTTCATCTAAAGTTGATCCGAACCGAATTTTGAAGCCTAATGTTATAAGGTTTGACCTCAGATTCGACCATAATAGGAGGTGAGTTTTCTTTGTTATTTAGATCATTTGAGAAGCATAAAGTGAGTACTCTAGTGAGAGAAACTTTAAAACTCCCTGAAAGCTATTGTTCAACATTAAGAAACTTTGCTCTAGGTTTTCTCTAGTGGTTGGAAGAAGAGCCATCGGACGAAAGCTTGTATGACATGTGACCACTCATACTCTGATCGTGGATAGAGAATAGCAAGGAAGACTAGTTGGTTGAGGCTCTTTTGGAATGTTCTTCTCTTCACAGATTGCAGTTATTTTTCGATTCATAAAAGAGGTTAGTAAAATTTGTCATTAATATATGTATTTAGCATGCCAAACTTATGTTTTAGAAAATACTCTAACTTAATTTTTTTTTTAAATTTCGCTGTGTATTGTTTTCCTACTGTTGGTATCAAAGATTGGTTTTTATGTTAATTTTATAGGTTTGTGATCATGCTATATACATGAATTATATGATCTTATTCTCTTCTTTGGTTGAATTTTATTTTTTAGAGAGTCAGCACTTTAGGGTTTCTATATATTTAAATGTTGTTATGAGATTATGTGGTGAATGTTTATTAATTAATTATGGTTGATTAAATTTATATTTTAATTATTTATTAACTAATTAATTTTCGCCCGTTATGGTTCCATAAAGGTTATAATTTGTATCTAAGTTTTTCACGTAATTAGATAGCGGTCTATCGTCACTGTCTAGAATTTATTATTTTAATTTTAATTTGTAAAAATTTATATCAAAATGATTATTTGAAGAGAAGATAGATCTAAAAGATGGAGATGATTAGAGTTCTATTGTATTTACGTGTTTATAAATTTTTATGCTTTTGAACTATTGAAAATAAAATTAAAAACTGCTTTTTACATTATTTTTGGAAAAACGCCAGTTCAACTCGGTTGGCAGGATGGACCTCCTGGGTCACCAGGCCAATGGTCGTGGATTGATAGACCAATCTAAAAGTTTGGCAAGCGAGCAGCGGGGCAAAACAATTTTTGAAAAAGGTACATTTTTTGATGCAGTATTTGATTTTGTTTTTGAGACAATTTTGAGAAACATGAAATTTTATGGTGACGAGAAAAATAGCTTTTTGATCTATGTGATATTAAAGAATAGAAGAGACATGCCACGATGAAGAATCATAATATGTTCCAATTGATCTTTTGTAATCTTTATTTTCTTTTTTCTAAGATGGAACCATGATATTACAGCTATTTATTATTTTGCTTGTGGCTTTGTATGTTGCTTTACTTATTTGCATTATAATATGATTTACCATGTATGTTGATAACATGCCATGTAGAATAAGGAGTGCCACTCATTAAAAATTGTTCATGCATGTTAACATAAAACCTTGACTTTTAAAATATTGAATAGGAAAAGGTTTTTGAAGAGAGGACCTATGGCCTTCGTCGTTGGTGCATAGGTAGCACATGATGGTTTTGACCCCAAGGAAAGGATTTCACCATGCACTGGGTTGGATCTCCGAGAGGATAATTTGCTTTAACATGGTTGATCATCTCAAGGTGGTGATTATAAACTATGGATAAACTAGTTGAAATGATGGTTATACACTCAAAATTGATTTTATTATTAACCTCCCCTAGGAGCTCTGTTATTGAATTTAATGGCCAAAAAAAACAATTATTCCTATATACTAGATCAGACGGGTCTTGGATGGCATATATTAATCAGAGAGGATCCATGTTCCTAATTGAATTTGGCAAGTCTCCTAAAGGCAGCTTGTTGGCTTATGAGTTGGAAATTATCATTGTAAAGTTACGATATTTTTGAGGTTTTGACACATAAGCACAATTGTATATGTACTTATTTGTGTTATCTTGCCAAACTGTTGTAGAATATTTACTTATATTTAGTATATGAATCATTATTGTTGATTAAAATGTATAAAAACGCTTTAACTTTGATACTCAATAAAAACATGTTAACTGGTGAGAATTAGAATAATTGGAAACCGAACATAAATATTGTCTTATCCTTTGAGAAACTAAAATTTATGCTAACCACGCCATGTCCTCTTGTGCCTACTAGCAAATCCACTGATGAACAAATCCAAGCATATAAATCACTAGAAGGATGCTGATAATCAGGCTTACTGCTATATCTTGGCTAGCATGAATAATATGCTACAAGCTCAGCGTGAAGATTATAAGATTGCTTGGTAGATCTTGGATAATCTTGATGACATATTTGCAGAGCAAGCCTTGACAAAGTGGCAACGGGCTCTTTGGAAGCTCTTTAACTGCAAATAAAGACCGAGGACTCCTGTGAAGGAGCATATGATGTTAGTCATGGGTTACCTCATCCAGGCTCAAATCCATGGAGTTAACATTGATGTTAAGTCACACATGACTATGGTCTTTGAGACTCTATCTAAGGAATTTATCCAGTTTAGAGCTTTATATAATTTAAGCTATAGATAGGATGTGGCCATGACTGAGTTGATGTAGCAGTTACAGGAGTTTGAAAACCTAATTAGGGAAGCTCAAGTTGGTGGTGAGGTGAACTTGGCAAATACATTTGGTTCCAATTCCAATTTGGGAATAGAAGCAATAAGCCAAGAACGGGAAAAATTCTATTCGGTAAATGGCAAGGTTAAGAAGAAAAATAAGAGGAACCAGAAGAAATTAAAGTATTTTTTCTATAGGAAAGTTGGGTACACAAAGAAGAATTGCAAGGTCTTCCTATTTAAAGCAAGTAGGTGCGAACTTCTAGTAATTGAGACTTGTTTAGTCGAAGAATCAAGTGACACTTTCATCATAGATTATGGAGCGAGTAATCATGTCTGTGTTTCTTTGAAGGGATTTAAGCAAATGAGAAGTTTGCTACATGAGCACTTCATGCTTTAGATGGGCGATGGATTTTAGTGTTGGCTGAAGCAGTGGGAGACGTCCGTTTTTATTTTGATAATTATAGTGTCTTGGTTTTGAGAGATTGTTTTTATGTTCCTAAACTTAAAAGGAATTTAAAATCTATCACTTGTTTATTTAAAGATTGTTATTTAGTCCCTTTAAATAATAAAGTTAGGATTTGTAAAAACAAATCTTTTATCTATAGTGGATGCATGCAAAACAACCTATATTTTAAAAAACCTACAATGAACTCACTACTGAACACTGAGATCAATAATAACTCCGAAAGACTTAAAACATCTCAATCTATTAAGACTTGTCTTTGGCATTTACGATTAGGTCATATTAGCATGAATAGGATTCAAAGGTTGGTTAGGGTTGGGCTTTTAAGTCATTTAGAGGTAGAATCTATACCACGATATGAATATTGTTTGGAGGGCAAAATGACCAAAAGACCATTTAGGTCTAAGCGCAATAGGGCCGAATGGGTTCTAGAACTTGTGTATATTGATGTTTGTGGTCCCATGAACATTAGGGCATGTGGAAGTTATAAGTACTTCATCATTTTTATTGATGATTACTCAAGATATGGGTATGTCTACCTAATGCATCATAAAAGCTAAACTTTTGACAAGTTTAGGGAGTTTCAAGCTGAAGCAAAAAAATAATTAGGTAAACTCATTTAGGCACTTCGATCCGATCAAAGTGGAGAATACATCTCCAATGAGTTCTTAGGGCAATTATTAGAGAATGAGATCTTATACCATTTGACTACGCTGGGCACTCCACAGCAGAATGGCATAGCTTCGAGAAGGAATAGGACTTTGTTAGATATGGCTAGGTCTATGATGAGTTACTCAACGTTGCCTTTATCCTTTTAGGGATATGTACTACAAAACTACATGTTATTATTTGAAGGATATGCCTTCAAAATTTATTCTTAAAACTCCTCGTGAGTTGTGGATGGGTAGGAAGACATCCTTAAACCATATTCACATATAGGGATGTCTGGCTCATGTCCTACACAAGGTAGCAAGCAAGTTGAAAGCATGTTTGGAAGCTTGCATGTTTGTAGGATATCCAAAAGGGACTAAAGTGGGTTATTTCTATAACGCAAAAGAAAATAAAGTTGTGATTTCAACGAATGCAAAATTCCTTGAGGAAAGTTACATGAACGACTTTAAGCCTTATAGTAAAGTCATACTTGAGGAGTTATTGAGTGATTTGATCACTCTGGAGGTTCTGGTTGAAACTAATCTAATCAATGTAGAAAAATCGACTAAATAATAACCTAGGAAGCTGTGGTGTAGTGTGAGGATCAGGCGTCAACCCAAGAGGTATATGTTAAATAGTGAAGCTTACTTGGCTGAAACAATTGAACATAATAGCGATCCTTACACTTATAAAGAGGCTATGAAGGATGTAGAGTCAAAGCTCTGGATAAAAGCTATGAACATTGAAATGAAGTCTATGGAGACTAATCAAGTTTGGAAATTTGTGGATCTTCCTGAAGGGTTAAAACCTATAGGGTGTAAGTGAATTTACAAGAGAAAGAGAGGAACAAAAGGGAAAGTTAAAGCCTATAACGCTAAACTGGTAGCAAAGGGATACACATAAAAGGAAGGAATTAATTACATGGAAACCTTTTCATCTGTAGCCATGCTTAAGTCTGTCTGCATTCTCTTGCCTATAACTGTTGCTCTCGACTACGAGATTTGACAAATGGATGTCAAGACGGCCTTTTTGAATGGCTATTTTGATGAGTCCATATATATGGTGTAGCCAGATAGGTTCAAGGCTAAAGGTCAAGAGAACAAGGTTTGTAAGCGGCTAAAGTCAATTATAAACTTAAGCAGGCTTCCTATTCTTAGAACATAAGATTTGATCAAGCGATCAAGACTTATAGGTTCAAAAAAAAGTGGACAAACCATGTGTCTACAAACACATTAAGGATATGAAGGTGGTTTTTCTACTGCTCTATATAGATGACATTCTACTAATTGGCAATGACGTTGGGGCATTGTCATCGTTCAAATTATAGTTGACCAAGCAGTTTGACATGAAGGACTTAGCTAAAGCTAATTATGTTCTAGGTATCCAGATCTTTCAGGATAGGAAGAAAAAAAGGATAGCTTTATCTCAAGCGAGATACATAGATAAAATTCTTGAGAAGTATGTAATGTAGAATTTCAATAAAGGTGGGTAATGATCTAAGTTTGGCATTACCCTTTCTAGGAAAGACTCTCCAAAGTCTTATGAAGAAAGAGAATATATGAAGAAGGTGCATTATGCTTCAGCAGTGGGTAGTCTTATGTATGCAATGCTTTGTACACGACTAAACATTTGTTATGCATTCAAGATAGTAAGTCGATTTCCATCGGATCCAAGACCCAACCATTGGGTTGTGGTCAAGCATATTTTCAAATACTTGAGAAGGACTAGAAGTTATGTGCTAGTGTATTTGAGTAAGGATTTAACACCTTTAAGATACACTAATTTGGATTTTCAATCCTATTTGGATTTGAGAAGATCGACTTTTGGTTCTGTATTTACTCTAAGTGGTGGCGCCATTGTTTGAAGAAGTGTCAAGCAAGATTGTACTTCAGATTCAACGATGGAGGCCGAGTATATGGCAGCTAGTGATGCTTAGAAAGAAGCAGTATGGCTCCGTAACTTCCTTGGGGATCTTGTGGTAGTTCCTAGTATGGAAAAGGCGGTATCATTGTATTGTGATAACACTGTAGTGATAGTTAATGATAAGGAACCAAGATTTCATAGGAAAAGTAAGCATATTCATTGGAAGTATCATGTGATAAAGGACTTCGTTGAGGCTAGGCATGTTGTAGTATGCAAAATAAAATCTGAGGACAATTTAGAGGATCCTTTCACGAAGATACTAACTGTAAGAGTTTTCGAGAAGCATGTAGAGGCTATGAGGATGCAACATATATCGTATTTACTCACTTAGTGCAAATGATAGATTGTTAGACATTGTGCTCTAAGGAGTAAAATGTTGTAATATGTTTTTGGAGACATATCATCAATAAAGATTTTATTTATTATTCATATACCAAATGTTGTCTTCTTTATGTTCATTTCTATTGAATGTATAATAAGCAAACAAAAGTCTAAGGCTGTCGGTCTAAACCTTTAAGAATCGTGCATATGATGGACATATTATGTAGAAGACATGAATTTTAAAGATGATGGTGTAAATCAAAAGATCCGCAATCGAGGAAATAAAGCTAGGCACTTTATTAATGTTAAGGTTGTTATGCTATCTACATCTCTAATGGGAGATGGCTTGTCTTGATCATTAAAGTGGGACTTCACGAGTAAAAATATTGGTGCATTGTCATAGATGGTGATGTATTGGATTAGGATAAAAGTTGGATTGATTTGGTTAATAACTCTGTTTGTGCAATTCAATTCACTTCAAAAAATTATATGTGTTGTATCTTAATCCTAAAATGACTAATAGGCTTGTATTCTTGACTTATGTCTTTTGAAGTACCAACGGATGACATCTTGATTTGATGATGATATGCATACCGATACGTTGAAGACATGACTCTTGATTTACGTAGACTTGTTATTCATAAATATGGAATCCATAGCTCTTTTGTAGAGTTAATGATATTCTCTTATATGTATTATCTTGCAATTGGAAGACTAAAGCTTTCAACCATTTAGATACATAGGTATATCCGAATAGTATACTATCTATGAATAGTAAGTATTCTAATGGTATGATAATAGAATGTAATATAAAAATAATCGAAAAGGTAAAATGGAATTTACCCTTAAGTCGATTATGAATGTCCTCTATGAATGTGACACATTATGAATTGTCATGAACTGTTAGCTTTTTGGAGCTTTGTGATTTTATATATTTTAAGAGTGCAGTTCTAAGCTTTTAGTGGAGTAGCAATAGGTTGATAATTATAAAATGTGTATCTAGGATGTTGTATTTTATGATTATAGGAGCTTAAACTATATATGTCCATCGGGACCCCTGTGCTAGCTTATAATAATCCTATAACGATACATCGTGCTTTTCTAACATATTGATGACTTATGTTAAATTGTTAGATTGGCTAAAATTTAAGTAAATTGGATTTAATAATTTATGTTAGTTTATCAGTTGAATTAATTTTATGAATATAAAATTAATTTAAGATAAACATGTTGAATTATTTAATAACATTATATTTGTATGGGTTTATCTATATATGGTTATTTTAATCAGATAACTTTGTTATTTGGTTATTTGAGTTATAGTTGAAGCTCTATAAAAGATAGCCAAGTCAAATAAGATAAGATTTATCCAATTGGTTGAGATTGGATCAATCAGATAAGCCTGTGAGGTCAAACTTTGAATTAGATTTGAAGACTGCAACGACGCGCTATGGTAGGTAAAAGTGAAAATGCATTTCACATTTTTTTAATCTAAAGTTGATCTAGACTCAAATTTTGAAGCCTTGTTTGATATCGTTTAACCCTATATCTAACCACTATAAATAGATGTGAGTTTTCTTCATTATTTAAATCATTTGATAAGCATAGAGTGAGTACTCTAGTAAGAGACGCTCTGAAACTCTTTAAAAGCTATTGTTCTACATCAAGAACTTTAGCTCTAGGTTTTCTCAAGTGGTTGGAAGGAAAGTCACTAGAGGAAAAGCTGTATGACATGTGACTACCCACACTCCGATCATGGATAGAGAATAGTAAAAAAAACTAGTTAGTTAAAGCTCTTTTAGAACATTCTTCTCTTCACATATTGCTGCTTTTTTTGGTTCACAAAAAGGGGCTAGCAAGATCTATCATTAGTTTATATGTTTAGCATGTCAAACCTGTGTTTTAGAAAATACTCTGATTTAAAATTTTTAAAATTCTACTATATACTAGTTTCCTACATGTAATGTTTAATTGTGGTGGTAAGTCAAAGCTATAAATATTTGAGTTTTGTTATTTTGTGAAAATGAACAATCAAGGGCAGTAACATTTTCAAAATTAAATTGACTAATCAATTAAAAATTATATAAAAAAAAAGAAACTCTAAATAAATAAAGTATGTAATGTTGTAAATTATTGAATAAGTTAGATAAGTTTGGTTTCGTAGTCTCTTTAACTCGAGTAAGTAAGTTCTACAGGGTGCTTCAACACCTAGTACCTTAGGCCAATTGGTCTGAGAGTTACTGAGCCAAAGTTCACTAAATGGGTTATGGAAAAAGCTTAAAGGAATTAGACATTGCACTATCCACAATTGTAAAGTTTGTTTAATTTTTGTAAATCTTTTTTGTTTTAAGTTTCTATTCTTATTTGTTCTAATAAATAAATTTGAAATGTTGCTGCTTGTAGGAGTGATTTGAATCAAAACATCATCACAATTTTATTCTTAATTTTTGATGAAACATCATAATTTTTCATTATCTCTTATTGCACTAAGTCTTGCTTATTTACATTTTGTTAAATAACATATAAAGTGTTCAAATAAGATTTTTATTTTGTCAGTCGATTTAGTTAGGTGAGTCAAATTATAGTTAAATGGCATTTATTGTGTGAATATTTTTTAAATTATTTCAAAATTATATCATTTTAATTGTTAGGAACTAGCAATAAGCTGGTTGGGGGTGTAATGAGATTACAAAACTGTATATTTTCTAACCATAAAATTATATATTAATAATTTTATTTCTCATTAAATCCTCTAAATAATAGCGTTTTTGTGTTAATTAGTATATTTGTGTCTTAGTATGTAAATGTATTTAAAAATGTGTTTTTAGTTTATTTTTATGTTTGGTAATATTTTTAGTAATTTTTAGAATTATTTTTGTGTGTTAAATAATTAATTTGTTTGTAAATAATTAAACCGTAAAAATAAATTTATGTGATTTTATTTTAAGTCATAAAATACTTGTAAATAAAATTTAAATTTGTAAATATTTTTAATGATATTTCTAGTAATTTCTAGAAATATTCCAAGTTTTAAATAAAATATCAATTAAGATTTGTTAATTTCAAAAGTTTTTATTTATTTTTAGCATGTTTTGTGTGTTTAATGGTAAAATAAATATTCTAATTATTGTAAAATTATATTTGAAAAATAATTAGTTTTACTTTATTTATTTCATTTTAGATCTATAAAAAAAATAGAGCAAAATGGTGCAAAAAAAGCAAAAAGGGACTTCAAATGCACAAGAAATCAAAAAGAAATTAAAAACTAAAATAATTAACATGTGGCACGCCCTAGACTGTGCAATCAAGCTGCCAAATCAATCTGGACAGTCTGCATGTCACCAATTACCTTCCAATATCTTAGATTCAGTCTCAGATTTGGTGTAGACCAACTCACGTGCTCGCCTTTCAGCTACCATCTGATTGAATACTTGGATTGATCTAACAGTGTGAAGGCGCTAATTTACTTCTCCCCTTGTTGACTTGATCCCAAACATAGCTTCAGCTGGGGCCCCCAAATCCAAACGCTTTAAACATGTTCATTCTATACTGGCATTGCACCAGATTACTTACAAAAGCAAGCATAATATTGAGCATGTGACAGCACAAAGAAAGGAGGAAAGAAATCATTTCTTTTAATTGTTTTTGCGTTGGATGCAATAAAAAATTAAAAATAGAAAACAAAAAAATAAATAATAAATAATAAAATATTCATAAAAATTATATGCATAGTAATTTTTTCATCTATATAAACCCCTTCGTTAGAACGTCCACAACCATTTTGGCCCTTCTCTTCTTTCTTTGCTTTTTTCTTTCAGCTATTGTGTCTTTTTGTGACCAATAGTGCCTCTTTTAGGAGGAGAAGCTGTTATGACACACCTCCGAACCCACTTTTATTATTAAAATAACGCTAAAATTAGTGTAGAAAGTTTGATGAGGTAAGAAAATGATCTTGTATACATAATACTCTATTATAGTTTTTTACTCTTTATTTGCTTTGTAATGTTTATATTTTTATAGAACAAATTATATTTTTCAAGTCTTTAATAATTATTGTTAGTGTTGTTATGTTTCCCATTTTTACATAAATTTAGTCATGTATTGTTTATGTAATTTAATTGTGTTGTATAGTTAATATTAATAATAATAAAATAATGCTAAATTTTATGGAACGTCTTTAACTGCAACATGACTTATTATATTGTCAATTTTAAATATTTCATTAGATGAAGTACTGCTAAAATTAAACTAAAATTTATTCCATTTAAATGTAATAATTTTGAATTGTTATAATTTTTTCTTTATTCCATTTAAATGTAATAATTTTGAATTGTTATTATTTTTTCCACTTTAAAATTATATTAATTATAATTGTAGTAGCAACAGTTATAGTTTTCAAAATTAGTGCACAAAATTACTAAAAAGATGTAATTATTTTACTACTCTTTAAAAGAAAATCTTTACTGCATTATAGCTTGTTATATTGTCGCTTTTGGTTGACTTGTAAAATTAGCAAAAGTATTTGCAATTAATGAGAAAAGATATAATAAATCAAATGCTTTAGATAATTATTTAAAGTTAAAATTTTATATCAGTTATGAAATATACAAGGGATTCTTAAAGCTTTATCATTTTAATTTTATGTTTTAAAATACTATCTAAAAATTCTCAAATATATTTGTTTTCCTTTTAAGTTTTATTTTGAAACATTCCTTTGTCATTTTAAACCAAAAAATATTCAATCTTTCAAAGATCACATTCCTATGGATACGATAACCTTTCTATACTACAAATGTCTGTGTTTAAAGAGTCATTTTGGGCAATATAACAACATCCTATAGGAATTTCGCATTTCACATCTTAAAGAAGGACCTAGTAATTGGATCATAAAACTTAAAGCCCCGAGCACATTTAGTGTATCCAACAAAGTGGTTGCTGATTGTTCTTAAGACCAGCTTCATTTCATTTCGCCTATAAGGCCATGCCCCAGCTAAGTGCCTAATACTAGGCTTCTTTCCAATCCATAATTCATAAGGGATTTTGGCTACTGCTTTACTTAGAACCTTGTTAAAGATATCTATTGTAGTCTTAAGTGCTGCTCCCAATAGCAATTGAGGTAAAGAAGAATGACTAATCATACTTCTCATCATATCCTTAAGTGTTCTTTTTTGTCTCTTAACAACACCGTTTATGCTAGGTTTGCCTATCATTGTGTGTTGTAGGACAATTTTGCATTCATTTAGGAAAATAGTGAAGGATCCTATATTTTGTTCTCTTAATCTATCATATCTATCATAGTACTTACCACCACAGTTAAATTTGACAGGTTTAATTTTCCTGCTAAGTTGAAGTTCAACTTTAGCTTTAAAAGAATTGAAAACATCCAAGGATTGTGTAACGCCCCTAAGTGGGGGTTAACAGTTTTTATTAAATAACATGAAGATTAGAAAATAAATATAAATCATCAAAGTAATTTTCCTGGGACTTAAATAAAAACTCTCAAATTAAAATAAATTATAAACAAATAAATAAACCACAGTTTAATGTAGCACCTTAAATTTTAATAATATACAACTATCATCATCATCATTTCAACCCTCAACAAATCTTAATACAGTCACAGAAAGTAACAATGGATGCTTACATTATCATGAAGATCATTCTTTGCATTCAAAGCAATCCCAACGTAATATAGCTACATAGCTTTTCCAATTATTTTTCTTGTAGCCGCCTCACACTTAGTAAGTCTTGAAAAGATGAACATAACAAGGAATGAGCGACAACATGCTCAGTAGGAAAATTCATTACTCACCTTAATGTCACGACCTTACTTTCTCCAAAGATACTCGTGCGGCCTTAGCACGCTCCCGATGCTAAGTCAGCCTGACTTGCTCATGCAATTGCCTAGAATAAAAGGGAACTCAAGAGAATGAGGAGAACTCTGAAAGGAATGTTATTAAGCTAAGAGAACTTTACAATTGGATTTCTTGGATGGATTTACAAATGAGGGGTTGGTCCTATTTATAGGCACCCTCCTAATGAATGGACGGTCATGATTGCTTTGATCCTACGGTTGCTATGCACTATCTAGAATGTTCTAGCAAAGTGTGGAAATATTTACAAGTATGGAGTGTTCTAGATAACTCTATACTATTCTACAAAGTACTCCAATGTTCTAGAGTGTTCCAGAGAAGTCTTGAGCCTTCCAGGACATTCTGGGTTCTTCAGGATACTTCTAGACTGGTATAGAACCTCCTAGAATGCTGTGGAACGTTGTAGAACACTCTGGATCCTTCCAGAACCTTCCTTGGGCCAATTTGATCCTTAAAAACACCCAAGACAAATGTGTGGCCTCCTCGTGGCTCAGTGGGGCGTGACATTCTCCCCCACTAATGTTCGC
>CAMOHE010031546.1:0-16325 GCA_946598075.1 Artocarpus hirsutus
TTTTGAGACTTGATTTAGTAAATATGATTTGTGAATGATATTTGAAAATAACTTGTTTTCAACTAATCATCCTACTGAGCCTTCCGCTCACGTTTCCTATTTTTAAATATCCCCTTCCAGGTTTTAAAGAGGGAGGAAGGTCCCAGGATCGGAACCTAGCTCTTGGGATTGAAATGGTATTTTCTATATAACTGTGGTATGACACATGTACTGTACGACTTGTCCCAATGTCGCTATTGATGTCACTTTCGTCCTTGTGAGTCCCATCGCGTTATTTATTTCAAGGACGATTTTCAGTATTTTTGTATCATTATTATTGTGGATGTTATTTGTATTTTATTTACCTACTCACCTTCGTGGCTGGCTTCCACGTGATGGTAAATGAGGATGAGATCTCGGCTCCACCTTCGTGGCATTCACGTGATGGTGACTGCCGATGATATCATTTATTTTTTTATGATATTTATTTTAATGAGAAATCTACTTAATTTACTTATTTTAGACATGTCTGTATTTATTTTTCTGTCTATTTACATTAATTTTTATTTTATTTACCTAAAACTACTGACTCCCTCCTTGGGGCGTCACATGTTCTGTGATGTAGATGAAGATACATCTCAATAAAGTTAGTTTGGAGATCGACTGACATAGTCTTCGTTCTCATGACTCTTCATATATGGATACTGTTGACCTTACATAGGCACATTTATGTTTAAACTTTTAATTAATATGGGATTGTTATAAGTGTAGGTCAAGCATCATTTCATTTTGAGATATAAATCACTGTAGATATTTATTTGTCACGACCTAGAGGCCACGATGGAGAAAAGAAAATTAAACTAAATAAGATTTATCAAAGTAAACAACTAATTAAACAAAATAAACAAATCAATAAATTGCTCTGCCAAAATAAATCTTATCGATAGTCATCGTCACTTGGATGCTGACCACGAAGGTGGGTATGTAATTAAAATACAAATAACTATTCATCATTTTTAGATTAAATAATTCCATGACTAACATCGACGACAACATCGGGACATATTGTACAATACACATGTCATACAACATTTTTAGAGTAAATTACCAATTTTGCTCATACTTTCCAGATTGCCTTGTGATTATCTAAAATTCATACATTAATATTTATCATGTGCAAAGCCTACTATAATCACCACCATAGTGGCCCAACTGGGTTTCAGGACCTACCTCTAAGGTCGCTCTTTGCACGACCTAATCTTTGAGTGTTGCAACATGCACTTATAATTCATTCCAAATGGGAATTTTACTCCGTTCGATGTTTAGTATCATTTAATCATATCATTCACTTTGTTTACTTTTACCAAGTTACCATTTTACATTTCTTGTCATTCATTCATTATGATCATTTTAAAGTCAGATGCTAAATCAAATATAATTTTGTTAATTTAATTATCAGTGTGCCTTTAAAGTCCAAGTACTAAAACTGCTACTTTTATGCAAAGTTGTCAGCCTACCGACCATTTAGGTTCGGCTTTGTTGATGTTCAGCCTACCGACCATCTGAGTCCGGCCTACTAAACTGTTTAAATCTGGCCTACCAGAGGATGAGAATGGCTTGCCAATTTATTGAAATCTGGAAAATTTCTAGATTTTGGGTCTCAACCAATCCGACCTCCAAACTCAATGTTGGCCTATTTTGCATTTCACAGATTATAGAATTTGTATTTAAAGCATAAAGAATCATCATCAAACACATGCAAAATTTTTCTCCCTTTATAAATAACAAAATCACAAACTAAAGTTTGAATCAAAAGTCAAAAAAATTAAAATCAAAATCATTTAATTTGAGTGTAAGTCATGCAATTTCTCAACCACTAACATACATGCACGGACTTGGACATGCTCAATGTATCAACAATCAATCTAAATCACGGTTTTCAACATTTCAACAATACATTTAAATATTTACTAAAAATGCATAATAACTCTCAAGAATGGACATGCTTGTTAATGTTCATCTTTACTTGTGTTTTAGATTTGAAAATTTTTCAACTCATAACTCAACAAAAGGCTCAGATTTAAAAATATTTGGTGTTTGAGCTCTAACCACCATTCTTGCAGAAAAATGGGTGTTCAAAGGTTGGCAACTTGAAGATGTAGGAGAAAAATTTTGAAGCTCAAATGAAGGTTTCTTGTTTGTTTTGATGCTGGAATTTTTTAGAGTACAAAAAGAAAGAGAGAGGAAGGGTAGAAGAGAGAGAGGAAGTGGGTGTGAGAGATAGCAAAAGAGAGAAAGGGAGTGAATGTAAGTAGGTTTGAGTTCAATTATGGGGTTTTTAAAACAAAAGTAGTGACATTTTGGTAATAAGGTGCAAAAAGAATTCCAAAAGAGTAATTAAATGGAAATGGACAAAAATAAATGTTTAAAATGAAGGTGACCAGAATATATTATTTCAAAACTAAATATGGTGCAAATATAAATTAAATAAATGCTAGAGAATTTAAACCAATGCAATTAACAATTAATCAAGCTTTTGGCATCCTAATTAGACCATATTAATATGAATAATTCCATTTAAAAGCCATGAGTGTTAAATTATTGCTGGCCCATCTTTTGTGAATAGAGTGGCATGGTTATTTGTAAATTACAAGGTTCTTCAGAAGGTTCAAATTCACCCATTATATTCTTAGCAGATTATATTATTTTTAGTAGAATACGATGTCATCTAGCTTCATTATATATTAGTAGTATGATTAAGTTAAACGGGTGTTACATCAAAACCGATATAATAGGAGTCTTCAACCCACTGGTCTTACCCATAAAAGAAAATTCTCTCTCTTATGGAGGTATAAATTTCACCGTTTTCTTCCTATAGTCAATCGTACTTTGTCAACAAATCCATACGGAGAATAGCTTCATAATCTGACATATTCAATAATACCAAGTCAACAAACAACTTTTCTTCCATCAATTATCACTTGCATGCATGCAACATCTCATTTGAGTGCAAAATATCTCTAGTTGGTAAGGTTACACAATATGGAATTCTAAGTTGGTCCATTGGTTTACCTAGTTTTCTCACATGTCCCATAAATGAAAATGATTGAGTGTCTCCTAAATCTATCAATTCACATGTAGTGAATCCATGAATAAGTATCTCACCTATAATAGTTGTTGGGTGACTGCTACCTTAGCCTATGTGAGTGCACAAACCATAGTAAGAACCTTCTTTTGTTGATCATTTGTAGATATAGGACAGTCCTTAGCCAAGCTTCCTTGTTTACTACATGTGAAACAAACTTCTTGTCTACACTCTCTAGGATGAAATTTACCACACTTAGGGCATATAATTCTTTGGGTAGTCGTTACTGGTGCATGTTGTGGTCTCCGATCAGAACCCTTTGTTTCTTTCCATCCTTTTGTTGCCCTTGATTCCATTTACCTTGCCTTTTTTGACCACCTCATGTCCATGGCGGTGGGTGACCTCTGCCTTGATTTCCTTCAGAACTAGACTGAAAATATCTACTTTGATTACCCCAAAATCTTTCTTGTTTCTCTTTTTGCTCTCTCAAGACGTCTTGTAATTCATTTTCTACACTATCCACTTTGAATGCCATACTAACCACGTCAGAAAAAGTTGCTCCCTCTAAATCAACTACTTCAAGATCTTTGTAAATTATCAAATTTAATCCATTCATGGAATGTTCAATCTTTAGATTCTTATTGTTAGCTAGGAGAGGGGTATAACGGGACAACTCATCAAACTTTCTAAGATACTTTACCAATATTGAAGTACCCTGTTTCAGACTAGCAAACTTCTCTCTCTTTTCATACCTAGTGCTAGAAGTTATGAACTTGTCCTCAAATGACTACCTAAACTGCTCCCAAGTCATAGTTGCAATATTGTACATTGCTGTCATATTGTCCCACCAATAAGTAGCAACCTCCCTCATCATAACAACAACACAATACACCTTATCAGTAGTTGTAACTCTAGCATAGTCAAATAATCGCCCCATGATATGTGTCCGATTCTCAGCAATTTTAAAGTCCATACCACCCTTAAACACTTGAGGTTTATACTTCAAAAATCTCTCATTATCAACATCTATAACTTTATTTCTAATTGTTGGCGGTGGTGTTGGTGGTGGCAATGGTAGAGGGAGAGGTGGTGATGGAGGTGGAGGGGCTCTCTCAGCTTGTTGTTTAGCTTGCTTGTCCAAAAATCTCTCCATTAAATTAGCAAGCCTACAAGATGGACATCTCTATTATCTCACTATCTAGAAATACTACCTTCTGTAGTAGTATCACCTCGATGTCTAGTTTGAGCCATATTTTTCTTGTAGTACAAATTGTCTTTTTTCACATATAATTATCAAAGTGGCCAACACAAGCATGAATAGGCATATAAAGCACATCACATAATAATTCATTTTAGAGACTTAAACTTGTTAGTTTTGCATCCTTACTCCATGCTTTTGAATATCGATAGTCAATAGAAAAGACCTTCCATAGATACCACAATCGTAACTCCTACATAGTATAAGTTTAAAATACATAACATACTAATATTGCTCTTAATTATATACCTATATTTATGATATAATGCACATAAGGTTAGTACAAAAATATGAGAAAATTTGCACCTTTGAATTTTTTTTCATGAGTGTAGTATAAATTTTACTTTACAAACTTAAATTGGCTAATTTTATATTCAAAATATAATATATATCTCAAAATGAAATCAATCATGTCATATTCATTACCTTTAAAGGCATACAAAATGAAGCAGTAATGAAAAGTCCTAGAACAAGCCAACTTTGTCCATATACACAAGTCCACATGTTTAGAGGAGTATACAACCAACCATCTAGCACCCTACTGTTGATGCTGAAAAATGTCCTCGACTATGTCACCATAACTAAGTGAGCTTATGCCTAATAAGTAGAATTGATGCATAGCATGAATGACTATGTAATGTATGATCCCACAAAAGTTATATTTTTCTTTTTGGAAACTCACATTGTACCCTTTTCGCAAAAAACATAACGTGCATATGATTTTTCTTTAGGGTTTCTTATATCGGGTAGCTTTCTTTCCATCAATTCCTTTGTACTATCAATACCGTCAAGTGGCATCCCACACTATAAGCCCATCGAGACAATCTCCATCACAATGATAATAAGGTTCATAAGTTTCCATCCAGACAACATATTAAAACGGTAAGTCTCCATTGAGATATTACAATAGAGCAACCTCCATCAAGACTAACTCAATTAAATATACCATCCTGTCACAAGTAGCCCATAAAACTTCATCTCATATGCTTCAAGTTTTACATTAACATTTTGGATACAATGTCTTTAATATATAATGCTCAAAATCAAGACATGCTCATGTTACTTATGCTCCATTAAGCCATAACCATACATAGAACTGTTGGGTTTTGTTGGACTTTGCGATTCAAATAAGTAGTAGAAAATTAAAATTAATTCCTACAAAACCCTCACAGGATCCATGTAATTCGATTAGATTGATAAGAAAGTCATTGAATCTTACCAAGATGACAAAAGGGGCAAGATTTCTAGAAGGAAGAAAGTGGGTTCACTTCGGTGACACCCTAACCCTAACTCGAGCTTTTTGTATTCAGGATCGGATTCAGAAGTTGTTACTCAGAGCAACGCCCTCTGCAGGTATCCACACGAATAGACTCTCTCAAAAATGAATTGGTGTGCTAGCACCCTTTCCTTACGGTAAATGACTCTCTCTATAATTTTAGGGTTTTAATGTTCTTGCCTTTTAAAATAAGAGAATGACTTCTTTTTCTTAATTTGGCTAGAAAACCTTAAAACAGATATATATATATATATATATCTATTGACTTCGAGATAAAGTTAGATTTTAACTAGGGTAAACTATAATTTAAATATGATTAAGAGAATCTAGACAAAATCTGTAATTCGAATATGATTTAAAAAATCTAGATAATGTTTGTAATTCGAATATAATTCAGAGAATCTAGATAATGTTAGATTCAATGAACCTAGATTATCTAGTACATCGAATCTGGACATTATCAGATTCATTGAAACTAGACACAGTAAACCCAAAATTTATTTTTGGTCTGTTCTAAGTGGGCGACATTGTAGGTTCATATAACGTTAGTAGTAGGCTTGAAATTCTATTTCTGGCCCACAAATCATAAGCAGCCTCTAGCAAGACATTATGATTACCCAAGTTATGCGAATATCAATAATCCGACATAACCTAATCCACAATAAGTATTAAAGTCCTTTTGTCACTAGATACCTTGATTGAACATAAGGTATGGTTTATGTCATCCTTATACTATTCAATCATATTATTTCTCGATCTTGAGTAGATTGATATTGATAACCCTTATTAATTCATTCTAGTATGGCCATACATTTTACTTCAGTCTAACTTATCGAGGGGCCCATAGATATCTTTCTCATAATAAATGAGGGACAAATTCCTTCTTAATCACTCATATTCCTCACATGATTCACTTTATATCCAACAATAGTCTATTTCATCATCTTGTTAAAGATAATATTAGATTGTGTCAAAATTTAGAACTTGTCATATAAGAAACCATGGTGATTTTAGGTCAGAGGACTAGGATAATACTATTGTGATGAGAATCATTTATGACAATTATCCATGCAGTATTCTCATAGTGGGTCGATCCAATACATCATTTGTCAAATATGTATCTATGAGTTGACTTACTATCTCATACACATGATTAGTAAAACATAATCATCAGTCAAACTTCATACTAGTTTTCGTTCATTATTATCCCAATAATAATGACCGACTAGGGATAATTTAGAATATAATTCAGTTTTTCACCTAAGAGTTTTACTATCAAGTCACATACTTCATGACCTTAGGCAGAATTAACTTTTCATGTAATAAAAAAAAATGAAAATGCCTCTTTATTAATAAAATACAAATGTAACGAAGTCAATATATGGTCATTACATAATTAGCTTAGGGCATATCACTAACAAGAACATGCGCAATATTTATAGTGATATGGGTGAAATTCTACTTATCTCGTATTGTAAAGCAATATAAATTAATGTCAAGGTTTTCCTCTTCAGAGCCAGTGTCCAATTCTTGTCAAAAAAGGTGTTTATATCTCATTATAACCCATTAAACGTATATTAGTCACTTAAGTATTAAGGAGCCCATTTCAAATTTAAAATCAAGCCTAAACAAAAGAAAGACTAAGTGTCTACAACCATGTCATTTATAACTTTATAAATTCCTCAATAAATCCAAAATGCTTCAACTACATTAAATAGGAGGAAAGATGGTGGAAACAAGAACTAAAAATTCTACTTTTAAACCTCTTAACATTTCCTTGTTTTTTTTATAAATGTAAAGAACCTAGCTTATAAAAATATTACTAAAATTAACTATTTTAGTAAAAATCATAAATTTAGAGGCTACAATATCAAACTTCACCCAAAAGGCACTTAAAGTACTTAAAAAATATGAAAATTAGTAATGTGGCAAAATTAGTTGGCTTTGCGGCTAAAAGTGGTCATGTTGGTTTCTAAATGATCCAAAACCTTTTTTAAAAGTTTGAACAGCATTTTCCCTTAATTTAACCTCCCTAAAGCTTAAAATTTATCAAAATAACTTGCAAATTAAAGCAAAACTCTAAGGTACTCACAAAACTACAAATCAACTCCAAATTCACTAAAATTCATATAATTCTAAAACTTTTCATTCCAATAATTAAATTCTTTTATTAGATCATTTTCTAGTAATTCTTGACCTTGAACAACATTAAAATTTTATGATTCTTAACCCTGAATAACATTGAAATTATACTCATATCATTGCCCAAAGTTTCTTTAGACAACCAAAGAAAGAAAACTAAGAGTAGTTCACAAATTCTCAGCTTAGTGAAACAACTTGAACTCTTCACCTCTAATTCCATTTTTCCAACTTCAGAAAGGATGAAACCAAGGTTTATGATCTTTCTAAACACTTACTAAACCCTAGAAATGTCCAAAAGAATTAGATCATAGGTGCAACCCCTGTCTTGAAAGATTAAAGCTCAAAACTACAAAATCAAGCTTACCTTGACTAGTTTCGGTTTTTCTCTCTTATTAGCACCTAAACTTTGATCAAGATACTTGGAGATGGGCTTATCTTCTTGAACCCTAGTTGAAAATGGAATTTTTCTTTAAGAGGAGGGTTAGACCTAGGACGTAGTGGCTTGAATTGAACTCAACTACTATCTTAACTTTTTAAAGTAGCACATACGCACCTCCCTATTACTTAACGCATAAGTACTCTCTTAATAGGATGATTAGTAGCTCCCTTTTGGAGCTTATTCACTAGCTTTTTTATTCACCCATTTGACTTACTAACTTAGGTATACTTGCTCACACTGAAATTTTGGTACACCAAACATACTAGTTTCTAAAGAGTGGTAGTTTTTCACCAAAACTTAAATAATCTTTCTAAATCTCTTTAAAACACTCTCAAATATTGAATAGCATGATTCATTGGTCAATTCCCAACTTGCTTAAACCCTAATATAGGTCGTAAACTTGAATACTAAGAGGATCACTTATTTAGGGTTTTAAGGTAAACTTATCACCAAAACTTATGTCATCCTTTTACAAGAGACCTTATATCATTCTTAATAACATTCTAGGAGATTCCTTACCTTAAGTAAAGCCTCCTTGACCATATTATTTCGGATAGATACATAAATTTACTTCACATAAAATCACAATTCCATCATAAATAACCTTAAAGCTATCATTGAGCTTCTGATTTCAACTTATCCAATATAATTACATAACAAACACCATTAGAATTCATTTTATCTATCTTATGTCATTTAACTATACTATCAAGACAAGTTGCACAAAATGCACGATAAAAAGCACAATACACACTATTTATATAATCAAACACATTTAAAATGATTATGAAACACTATATAATGCAATTAATATCATAAAATCATGCAATGCATTGGCCAACAAGTATGTGAGAATACTAGGCATCATAGTCTAGGATAGTGGAGGGGAATGGTAGAGACCACTGCCTTACAAGATTTATTTTGTATCATGGAAATAGTCTATATATTGAAGTTAATTTGTGTGGATTTTAGAATTAGTTTGATGATGGCTTTCCTAGTCGATTTGAAAAAGATGTTTGCTAGCAAGGGTTTGAATTTCACTTTTGATCTCACAAATTAAAAGAATAAACAGTTCGGTCCTTGAGGATCACCACCAATTAATGTGACTAATTGTTGACAAATTTTGCCTATAGATTTAATTAGTTGTGAGAAAACAATCATTTGCCTCTTATATTGTCATTTGTTAATATTATGTCATTTTATCGAGATATTGTATTCTTCTTGGCATACTGTATATTTTTATCTAATTTCGTATTTTTGGTCGTTGTGAGGTAGGATTTTTGCGAGCTTGATAAAAGAAATTATAAAAAATATTTTTACATTTTTTTCATCTAGTGTGTGATATAATATATCTTGTTTTATCATAAATTTCTAGTTACACTTTAGGTTAGATTTTTTTTTTTTTTTGTAATATAGTATTTTCGTGGATAGAAAATATTACCACAAAAAGTTATTTTTGAGAGAAAAAAGATCAAGAAAATAAATGTTCTCTTTATTGAAATGAAATTTCTGGTTACAAGTCTATATTCATTTTTTTGGTGTTAAATAAAGGTAAACACGTTATTTTTAGCACTATAGATAGCTAGAAATGTTTTCGATGCATGGAGGATTATCTTTTGTATTTTAAAATAAAACTAATGATTAATATCACTTCAAAAAGGTGTCAAAACTGCAATGAGTTTGCCATAATAGGACAATTTGCACGAGGAAACAGGAAAATAAATAAGCAATGACTCGAGAACAACAAAACATGCTGACGAGCCATTGTTCCCACCCTAACATGTATATTCAACAATCCAGCTCTAACTTCTTAAATGACTCAACGCATCACAACCCAACTCACGGATTACATGACTCTACTAGTCCGTCAATCTAGAACTCTCGGACTCAGCCATACAACTTGCTGAATTTTTGGGAGAAAAACAACATCCATATTAACAAGATTTCACAAGCCCTATTCACTTAATTATGTTAAAACTATGCCACTGTTTCTATAAATGCAATCATTATTTATCTATAATTTCTTTGGAAAATTCTCATTATATTTTGTCTGAAAAATTATTCGCAAGACACTAATCAGCATTGTTTTAAAAATAAAAAAAAAAGTCTAATTTATTAAAAGAAAGTGAAAAAAATAAAACCACATATATATAAGAATGACATTTTCTGTTCAATATGACAACATGATCGGTATTGGTCAATATTGCACAAGTTGGAACATCTTACAACACAACTGCTCAATTACGCTCTCTATCAAATCGTGATTACGAACCATACCAGCATTACGATAAAAGGCGCAATGTAGCATTATCTTTCCCACTATATTTACTTGTTTAACCCTCTAAAAACCCGTCAAAATTACTTTGCTACCCCAAATTTGATGCTATCAATTCAAAAGAACGTAGTAACCGCCACATATAATATGAAGTCTAATTAAAGCCTCTCTTGAACAACATGAAGGGTGCTTTTTCCCAATCTATAAGCGGCACCAATCGGTTTGCTTTCCTCCTGTAAGCGCATGGGACAAAAAAAATTGACGAATGGAATTTCACAAAGTTGCCGTGTGGAAATGGAGAAAAATTCTTTAAAAAAAAAAAAAGAAAGAAATGTATGGTATATTCCAGGAAGCGGGCTGGTTTGTTGACGCGGTAGACCCAAGTTTTTTTTTTCTTTTTTTAAAGTGGCTTTTTGAGTTTATTTTATTCAATATGTTAGTTTATTAATATTCCAGGAAGCGGGCTAGTTTGTTGATGAGACAGATTTAAGTTGGTTTTTCCCCTTTCTTTCTTTCATTTCTTTTGAGAGTTTTTTAAGTTTTTTATTTATTTTATTCAACATTTTAGTCTGTTAATGTTCTAAATAATATATAATAAGATTAAGAAAAGTAGTCTCACAATTTTTTTTTAAATTGTCCATGTATAAATATTTTGTGACTTTTTTATGCATTTACATAATAAGAAGGATAAAAAATGATATTTTTGACTAAATACAAGAGATGTTTTGGGTAATTTTCTGCAAAATATAAGTCCATGAGGGTATTCTTGGTAGTTTAAAAAAGCTAAAATTGCCGTGATTTATTTTTAAACCATTTGAATAACACGAGAGATAAATGGATGAAAGCGATATTTTAACTAAACATAAAGGGTGTTTTAGATGTTTTTCATGAAGAATACATATGAATGAATCACACCAGTACCATTGGAAAGATCTTTTTTTTTTTTTTTTTTTTACTTTCTTGTTTTGATGAAATATACGCTTTTTCTTTCCCTTTCAAACGCATGTGTCCACTTTAACTAGCACACGTTATTTCAAAAAAATGGAAGCGTGAAGGGATACTTATCTCTCTTTATAGCATCTCCAATGCAATATTATATTAGTTTGTCATTGTTAATTTTTGAACTACATGCTAATGGTTGCAAATTTACTACCAAACATAATATATGACAAATTTTACATTTGATTTCTATTATTGGTTGATGATTGACTTTTTGCTTTAATAAATAAACATTTTCACTTTTTATTATTTTAATATTAAAAACTTACTTTTATAAATTTTAAGGCTTAATAATTATGACAAAAAATAAATATGACATTTAAAATAACATTATGTATTAGAACTTAAAATAGAATAACACATTAATTTTCTTTTCACACTTTTTAATGGCAAATATAATAATAATATTGGTATTTACATCATAGATAATCTCATCATTAGGATGAAAATGTTAATACAAGAACATTCTAAAGTATATAACATGCCTAAATGTTTATTGGCAATGTAGATTCCGATGTCAGTTAAACAATTTCAAAATTAAAAACTTAAGATTGTTAGAAATTATAATACTATTTTATTTTATTTTATTTTATTTTTACAAAAATAGATACTCCAATTCCAGTTGTAGGACAAGTAATCACACGTTTTTTTAGGGATTACTAAAATATGTGCAAAATGTGAAATTACTTTTTGATTGATAAGGATTTAACCCATTCAATTGTCTCTAAACATGAGGTTGAGATAAATAATTCAATATCCTAGTCCAATCTAGTGTACCAAAAAAGGCATATCTTCGTGATACTCCCTTGCAGTTCCTTCTTTCCCACCTCTGTGAAATATGGACCCTTTTGGTGTTGTTTATTCAAACAATTTTTTTTTTATTTTTGTTTCTAAATAAAAAGTAATTTAAAAAAAAATATTTTGTGATTATGTTTCGTTTTTCCTTTTTTATTGTCATTTTAAAAAATTGAGAAAACAAAAATTTGTTATTTTCAAAACTTTTTCAAACCAAAGATTTTAGGTTGGTGTGAATGGTCAAGCCAAGGTTGGCGAGGGAAACAAACTGCTCAAGGTTAGGATGAGGTGTTGGGGTAAAGTTGACGGGCTGAGACTTCTAGGGTTGGCCGTACAAGCCAAGCGTGGCACCCTTTTGCAATAAGCCGGGACCAACAGGACATGAATGGCGAGAGGAGGTCAGGATGCAAGTTGATTAAGTGAAAATGGTGGAAAAAATTTCAAGGGACCTATTTACAAATATTTCTAAAACGAGGCTAAATTGTAGTGCTCTTAAAGTTAAGGGGCCTAAGTACAATTTTTCATATAAGATAAATATTTTTTTAAAACATATTTTATCGCCTCAAATGTAAAAGGGTTATCTTTTGACCCATATTTTAAAAAATCTTTACAATGAAATGTCCCCATTTATCACTTTTGCCTCACCCTTACGAGCTGCAATAACCCCAACCTCGGTGGCCTATCCCATCCTGCTGGCCCTACTTCGGTGCGACCTGTTAATGTCCCAACTCTAGCATTGTAGTACAGTCAACCATTTATTTATTTCCTTTTTCTGTTTTAGAAACACATAATTAAAATAACATTAATAAAGCTGTTTTTTTTGTTTGTAAAAAGAAAAAAAATACATGGTCGGATAAAATGTTTTTTATTTAAAAAATGAAAAACAAAAGAGAATAATTTTTATTCCGTCCTAAAAAAATTAAAATCAAAATGTTATCAAAGGATTCCCCTTGAACGTTATCAGAGGAGATCTATATTTCTTGAGCTCTAATATCAAATTTTCTTCAACCTCCACAGCAAAAGCTTTTTACCGAAGCACTCGTGCCACTCACTGAGTCATCAAGTTAAGGCCTCATGAAGACTTCCATATAATAACATTAATTTAGGTTGTAAATAGACCTTCTTGGGTCTAATAGGATTATGACTACTCCATAGAGAGCAATGCAATTTCCAACTAATAAATACACATACATACATGCCACACGCAAAATTTTTTTAATATATACTTTGTCAAACTGTCCATGCCTGTATATTATATTTTGTTGGACGTTCTAGATCGAGTCTGAAACAGATCATAACAGCTTAAAGTGGTTGAGATATAGGCTACGTACGTATATATTAATTTATATCTTAATTATGGTATATAAAATATGCTTTGTATTTGTCATATAATTTAATTAGGGCTTGTCCGTATGCATCAAATGAAACTACAACTAATTATTCCTAACTTGAGAAATGGCCCCGCCTCCGCTTGCTCCCTATTCTATACGTTTCCCTCTCTCTCTCTCTTCACGAACGCATTAATCTGTAAATTATGTGTTTATTATTAGGATTAAATTTATGGATACTCTATGAACTCTTTTCTCTCTTTAGAGTTAGTCCCTGTAATCAATTTTCTCTCATAAATAGTCCTTGACCTCAAAAAATGTCTCATGAATAGCCCTCTTGTTAAATTTTAAATGGAAAAAGTTCTTTGTCTCATAAATGATCTCTAAACTATTTTTTCTCTCTATAAATAGTCCCCATGCTAATACTTACAGTATAGTCCCTAAACTAAAAAAAATTGCTAAAATTAGTTATGTTGTTAAATAAATATATAGATCACATTAAATATGCAAAATTGCACTAGATGTGTAGTCTCTAAACTTTGAAAAATATGCCACATTAATTTTTTGCTACACATATTTAATATTTTTATCTACTTGTTCAAATATATAACTTTAATTATTTTTTAAATGAGCATATTTTACCTACTATATTAATAAATATCCTCAAATAATTTTTTTGAAAATCCTAAATTATTTTATATCTCATATAATAGATTTATAAATTTATAAGTATCTTTTGTAATATACACATTTGAACCAATTTATATTCCTACTAATCTATCAATTTTGTTTTGTTATGGTTTTTGGTTTTTAATTTTCTTAGTAAAATATCAAATTCACATGAAAATTCAAAATTACCAACAAATTGATTTTTTTAAAAAAACATTAAACAAGACGAAACTTTAATGCCCAACATATACAAAATTCAACAAAGACAACACTCGTGTATAAGTTAACTACTCGTTTTAAAAAAATTTAACACCAAACTAAGGAATGAAACTTCCCTAATATACCAAAACGTATGTTACGATTATTTTCTAACATTGTTTTATACACTGTAATAAGAAATAAAAAATAGTATTTTTACCTAGGATTATTCATATATTTATTTAACGATATAACTAGCTTTAACATATTTTTTTAGTTTAAGGGCTAAATATAGTACAAGTTTTAGCACACAGACTACAAAAAGAAAAGATAGTTTAGGGACCATTTATGAGATAAATTAACTTTTTTAATTCAAAATTTAACGGAGAGACCATTCATGAGACACTTTTTGAGTTTAGGGACTATTTATGAGATAAAATTGATTACATGGTCTAATTCTAGGGAGAGAAAAGACTTCAAGGACTATCCATAAATTTGAAGTGTTATTAGGCTACTAAGTCTAAATATCAATTTTTTTTTTTATACAAGGGGAGAGGGAATGCCTCCACTTTTAAGTGGAACTCAGCGTAACTCGAACCCTCAACCTATGATTAGGGTAGAAGGACTTATAACTAACTAAGGTGCCCTCATTCATCCTAAATATCATATTTTCTATAATAGTAATATCTATCCAGGAATGATACAGGCCATAAATATATACCTACCTAATTTGTGTTTAGTATTGGCTTAACCTTAAGGCAAGTTAGGCTAGTGCTTCAGGCCCCCAATTTTAAGGGCCCTAAATTTTCCCTTTTTTAGACTATATTATAGGTATTTTTATTTATTAGTTGATTTTTTTTCCTTTAGTGGAAACAACCGGATTATAGCCTTGTAATATATATATATATATGTACATACATGAAATCAGAGTTTTCGGGTAGTTATCCATTACTCACTCCTCAAATTCACGAACTCAGAAACATTTGGAGACTACGCTTATAATAAAAAAAGAGTAAAATCCGAATAAATAAACAAACCACTACCTTTTTCTTCTTCTTCTTCTTCTTCTTCTTCTTCTTTTTTTATCTGTCTAGCATATATCTCAAAGGTTGAAAACAATCAGTGCATATTCAAACCACTGAGTACAAATATCTAGACTTAGTAACCTAATAACACTCCTAGCGAAAAAAAAGAAAAAAAGAAAAAAAAAGTAATAAATTCAAACGGTAATATAAAAACGGTAGTTTACTTTCTTAAAAAACAAAGCATAATAAAACAGTCATAAATATAATAAAACAGTGATATAAAAACAGAAATATTAATATATGGACTTCCTAAATATATAAATATTGTTTTTTCTTCTTTCTGTATTTGCACAATGTAACACCCCGAAGTTAATTAAATAGAATTAGAATGTTAAATGGTGAATTAGTGTGCCATGATAAGTGTTTTAAACTTAATTTGATTACTTTGTGGAAACCTTGTGTTAATTACTTTTTGATGATTTTTAATTATTCTAAATTGTTTTTGATTGTTAATTTAAGTTTTAATAAAACAATTTGATTTGAAAACAGTGTGTAGTTGCTCACAGCTTTGTGCAACTACTTTTCTCTCTCTTCTTCTATTTATTTCACTTTCTCTCTCTCTCTCTTCATTTCTCTTGTTCACTTTCTCTCTCTTCTCTTCCCTTCTCTCGGGTTCTCTCACCCTCTCCCATTCTCTCTCTAAAATCTTTTAAACAAACTTCGTTTTCAAGCTTCGGGCTAGGAGATCGAAGGCTCGGGAACAAGATTCAACGACAAAAACAATGTTTTCGAGCTTTGATTCGAGGTTAGATTTTAAAACTCAAAGTTTTTCTATTTTTCAAGATTTTCTTGCATTT
>CAMOHE010031556.1:0-16146 GCA_946598075.1 Artocarpus hirsutus
TAACATGACAAACTATCCTAAGCCAAGAAAGAAAAGACAAGGAAGGACATTGCTGCACACAAAGCACCAATGGGACCAAAAGAAGAAGCAGAGCTCGGAGGCGGAGGTGGTGGCGTAGTTCCGTTTGTAGCACCGGATGGCGGTGGGGGTGTTGATCCGGGTGGAGCGGTCGTATTCGAGGCTTTAACTTCAACTTCTAATTTCTGTCCGCTTTGGCAGTGGTTACCAATGGTGCAAATGTAGTAGTAGTTGCCCGGAGCTGTAAGAGTTATGACCACTGGGCTGGTGGAATTTACGTTGGAAGAAACCTTTGTGCAGCTGTCATATTGCGCCTCTGTTACTACAGCCACGTCGTGGGTCCCATTCCAATTGAAGGCTGATTATTTCACGAGGATAAATCAAATTTTGGTACTACTAAAATCAAAAGCACATTTGTTTGGAGAAAAGTCTTTAGCAGCACACAAGTCGAAACTTTCATAAAAAATCTATTAAGGTGTTTGGTAGGGTGGTTTAAACAATTGATTAGAACTGTTTTTACTGTAATATATGAGAGATTTATACTATAATAATTTTTTTATTGTTACTATACCATATGAAAATTTTACACTGTCTATAATTGAGAAAGTAATTCAAAATACAACTTGTCAAACACACTCTATTTGTTTTTCTTGGTTTAGTTTTTGAGCAATCTATCATAAGCCCAAAAAAGAAAAAAAAAACAAAAAAAAAAAAACCAAAACAAAAGGAACACTATAGTTGGAAAGTCAACTCACATTAAAATCATATAAATTTAATGAAACTTAGACGAAAATTTGCCAGTACAGAATTGTGTAGTATTCTATTAATTAAATGAAAGAATAAAAACAGAACCTGAAAGTAGAATCTGAGATATGGCCTGTGAATTTGCGGTTGTCACTCGTAGGAGTGGTTTCTAATATTCTAAAGTCAAGTACACTGATCAACATTTCTTATTGTCAGACCAAACAAGGTTTTAAATAAAAACAAGATTTAAAAACACACTTTACCCCCTAAATTTTGAATTAGTCTCAGTCAACCTAAACTATTAAAATTTCTGTTAATAAAAAACATAATGAAAATTTTAATAAAAATTTTTCAAGCACAGGTTTAAGTGAGATCACATGGTCATTTTTTTTCGTTTGTTTTTCATGAAAATTTTAATTGTAGGAGTTAAGTTGCACTAAATTAAGCCAAAGGGGGCAAAGTTAGTGTTTTTGGGACAGAATGGAAAATACACTAATGCTTTCATTGGTATGAGTGAAAAATGAAAGAAAAAAAACATTGGAAAGATTTTGGGATAAAAATTAATATGATGAGATGTTTGGTAGAAAAGAATTGGAATGAAAAGGAAAAGTGGGTAGAAGAAATGACATATGGGATTCACCAAAATTGATCTCTTCAAATATGGGCGGATTTTATGATGAAAAAGTTTGACAACAATACAAAAAATATAAAGTTATCAATTTGTTCTTTTTTTAATCAAAATTTCAAGAAAAAATCTAGGTGTCAAATTAACGAAACAACCAAATAATCTTTGGGTAAAATGATAACTGTATTAACAGTAGTTTTTTTATTTCTTTGATTTTTCTTGCAGTATCAAACAAAAGAAAATAAAATCATTTTCTTTTTATTTTCACATTCCAAACAAATTAAGAAAAAATTGAAATTTTTTTATATAGTTTTATTTCCTTTATAGTTTTTTTATTCCCTCTTATTTTCTTTTTTCCTTACCAAACCGACTGTAGATTTTGATGGTACTCTCTGTCAAAACTCCTAAAAAAATAATCTTTTTATTCTCCTTTTTCAGGCTTCGCTTTTTATAACTTTAAAGGACTTCTTATAACATATTCAACAACTTAAAATTTTCTTTTCCTTTGATTTTGGAAATAATAATTCATTAGACACTAGTCAGTTTAAAAATATTAGTAATTAATAATTTTCCAAATTTAAAATCCAAACACAAATTTTCCAGAAAAATAAAAGAGCAGGATCTATCAAAACTAAAATCAGTGGACAAGAATCTAACACAAAAAAATTGAGAACCTAACCAAGCCTCAAACCATACTTTTTTTCTTCACCCTTCAAAACAAATTTACAAAGTAATTAATGCAATAAAACAACTCAAGAAATCAGCCAAAAAAATGAAAAAAAAAAAACTAATAGTTATACTTACATAATTGGTCTCCAACACGGAAAACTTTGTCTTCAGCCCAGTCCTCATAGAAGGAAGCTCTTGAAGGAACTCCCCAACCAGTATTGTTTCCAACATTGTACACAACAGCATCTGATCTCTCTGCAAAGATCATCACCACAAGAACAAAGCTGATAATTCTAAAACACCCCATTTTTCTCCACCGAATTTTCTTTGTGGTCCAAGGTTGCCCCACTTCTAATTCTCTCTTTCTCTCTCTAAAATGATTCCAGAAAGTTAATAGGATATTGGAGGGTTTTTGGTTAGTTCTGGTTATTTATAGGGCTGCAAAGAGAGTAAAGTGCCCTAAATATCAGAGAAGCTAACTTCTATTTTCTTGTTTCGACAACTACAAAACAAATAATTATCAGCTTGCATGTGTCTTTTTGGTCAACGTGACCCTTGGAATGTGAAGAGAGGCATTATTTGGACACGTCCGAACTGTCATTCGTTGGATGTTCAAAACTTTCGGCTTTTATTAGGAGAGCGTATCATGTCTGATCGGGTCCAAATCTAATCCAGTAATGCAGTGGTGCTTTAAATTAAGAAGTATATATACGTGGAAAAACAGAAAAGAAAAGATAATGGAAGTGTGGAGGTGATAATATGACGGGGTGCATCAAGCCTGCCTCATATCCCAAAATAGTCAATTGCAAGAAAAAGTCGAGGTGGGACGGTTGCCTTTTTCTCTTTGGGTGGGATTTTTTTTTTTGGGCAAAATTTAGGGGCTATTTCTTCGTGGGAACCAAAAAAAACTTAATTAGTATCGATTTTTTAGCCATAAGGACCGAGAAAAAAATAATTTTGATTATATTTAATGGTTTCACTATATGCACTATAGGTGGAGATTTCTACTAAAGAAGTTTCCAATGTATGGTAGGGCAAACTTTTTTTTTTCCCTACCGGTAGGTATTATTATTTTTTCTGTTGGATCAAATTTTCAAAAATTTAATCTATAATTAGAGGTAGTTTTGTATCGAGTGTTGCAAATTTTTAAAATGAACATTTATAGATTAGTCTGTTGAAAAATTAATCTAATGGTTAAAATAAAAGTACCTACTGGCGGGGCAAAAAAGTTTATCCCACATTAAGAGCTCTCTCTCTCTTTTTTTTTTTTTTTTTTTGCTTCTTTTTTTTGTTTATTTATTTATTTTTTATTTTAAAACTTCGTGGCTTTGTTTTGGAGGTTCTATGGTTATGGTTTGAGCTTAGGCTTGTTTGTAAGCTGGGTTAAATGTTTAGCTCGGTTCCCTAGTGAGGTTCCTTCGTTTGATGAACAATTGTTTGAATCTTTTTTTATTAGAAATGCACCCATGAGCCCCCCTCTTTTGAAATTGTCCCTCTCAAAGATTTGAACTTACAAGGCTCTAACCAACTCCACCTCTCCCAACCATTGAGCTAGCCCCAATGGTGTAGAAATTGTTTGAAGTTTGTTCTACCATGATTGTAACAACGTGGAATTGTCCATGGACTAATCTACATGATTTGTAAGTTGAGATTAAGGCCATAAAGAGGAAACACTCGTAGTATATTTTATACTACCTAAAACCAAATCGATTGGGAATAGGATGCAACGTTGGGCTTAGTCGCTTGGTTTCATTCGTTCCTAGAGGCAGGGGTAGAGCCAAGAATTTTTTTCAAGGGCGTGTATTGAACAAAAAATTGTAGAAGTTTTAGAGTCTAAAAAATTGTGAATTATATTAAAATATAGTAAAATTTAGATTTATTTGAGATTTTAAGCTTGAAACTTGTGTACTCAAAAAATCAAAATTAAGGCATAATTTAAATATTTAATAAAATTTATATAAATGTTGTAATAAAAAAATTAAGGGTGCAAATAAGGGATAAATTTGTTAAGAATTTGAGTTTTGAGTTAAATTTTATAAAGAATGCCTAGGCTTTAGGGGGCATGGGGCAAATTCTTCGAAGGGCTTGTTGGGTGCGACGGTCGAGCTGGTATGTATTTATTTATTCTGGAGAAAAGAGATGGATTTAAATGTTTTGTTGAAGATTTCTGTACCAAGGTTTTGATTTGCCGGTAGGAACCATTATTGTGTTTATAGGGACAAGAAGGAGGTCTAGGGATTTGGGGGTGCTTGGTTGGTTTGTGATGGCCTGAACAAAATTTGCATGGTCGAATAATGGGCTACGGATTCCTTTAGAGTACGTTTATGGCTATCTAGATTCTCGGAGACATTTGGTGGAATGGAGTCGGCTTCCCTCACTTTACTTCGTTAATGGAGAGGTGATGGTAAGATTGGACCGGTTTGTGGCCAGAGTTTGTTGAGTAGAGTTGTTCTTTGATGCAACTATTTTTGATACGATGGTTATGTCTCGACCATCTTCCAATTACTTTTACGATTGAGTTAGTTCATACTAGGTTCTTTCATGCTTCGACAATCATGCAACCAAGATGAAACTCTATTAGGACCATTTGTGACAAGAATGGGAAGTGAAAGGATATTGAATATTACTTCTTTAATAAGTTCAAGTGGATCTCTAAGTTATCTTACCCCTTATCGGAGATGAGTTGTTCTCTTAAGCGAGGACACTCATTTCTTCAAAGGAGGTTGTGATATTGGTAGAGGTTCTAGAGCCAGATGACATTAAGGCTGCTGTCAACCGTTTATACATTTAGATTATATCATACTTGTACATTTAGATTTTGAATTTATACTTAATTCTGATCTTTTTCTCAGTCAACGGTTACTTTTGATCAAGAAAAGACCTAAACTCTCTTATAGAAAAAAACAATGATAATAATACAAAATTTGAAAAAATAACACTAAAAAATGTGAAAAGAATTTAGGTCTTTTTGATAAATAAAGTCAATATTTGATTAAAAAAGATCAGTGTTTTGGAAATCTAACGTATGATATCTTGATACAATCCAATGATTTCTTGATAATCCTAAATAATGGGTATAAACATATAAAGTATCCTTCATTATGGACATTCTTGGGACAATTGGATTTAGAATTCAACTAATTACTAAGACTCAAACTAAAGTGACTAGGGGTGGTGATGTTGGCCATTACATACTCTTATTTAGGTCATCTTTTGCTTTTGATTAGCCGTAAGTTTGATGATTTATTTGTGTGAAGGATGAAGTGGCTTCAAGGTTTACTACGGCTGGTAGGCTACCTTAATTAAGTTAGTAAACCTTACATTTCCCATATACGGTCTTCTTTGCACTTTTTGGGGAGGATTTGCAATAGCTTATATTCTTTGGTGCAACATTATTGGTGGTTTAGATATCTTTCCAACACTGGGGTCATTGACAGAGAAAAATCATCTAACAAATAATCTCTCAAATTCCTCGCCAAATTAATCACCCACGTGCGAAGTAAAGAAAATAATAGCAAAAACACAAGGATTTAGAGTAGTTCACCTCAATTGAGGGCGACATCCACTATAGGTTTCTCGGGACTAAGGACTAGGTTACCTACCGAGAAGCTTCTTCCTTTGACTTTTTTCTTGTAGTACCTTGTTCCTCTTTGTTGATAAGCCGATTGCCTGATCTAAGCTTCCAAACATCTTTCCTCCAAAAGGTCGAGCTCCTTATTCATTAGTTATCAGTTTGTGGTTTCATTGTAACCGAAAACCCTACTACTTGGAGTTGTAATCTGGACTAGTGAATGGAGTTTCTCTAGTTGATATCCTAGAAGTTGACCTTTTGGCAACTCCTTGGCCCATGCGCCTTTCAGTTGATCAAGCTTTTTCCTTAGTGCATATTTTAGGACCTTATTCGCTGCCTCAACCTGACCATTGCTCTATGGATATATTGGAGTTGAGAAGCTTTTGTTGATCCCTAGATGGTCATAAAACCCCCTTATTTTTGCATTATCGAACTGCTTGGCATTGTCAAATGCTAAATAATTAGGAACTCCAAACCTGCAAACAATTTAATTCCAAATGAAGTTCATAGACTTTGCCTCGGTGATTATAGTCAATGGTTTCGCTTTTACCCACCTCGTGTAGAAGTCCATAACTATGATGGCATATTTGTATCCTCGGGCACAATGTGCAGTGGTCCAATGATATCTATGCCCCACTTAGCATAGGGCCAAGGTGAGTGGCTCGGCGTGTAACTTAGGAACCATACCAAATCTTTGGCATTTTTTGTGCCTCCATACATACTTTATTGCCTTTTTTTTTTTTTTTTTTAATGTTGGCCAGTAGTATCCTTGACATAGGACTTTATGTGCTAAGGATTACCCCCCGACATGATTCCTATAAACCTCCTCATGGGTTTCTTTTAACACATTATAGGCCTCTTCCTTATCTAAGCATCTAAATAATGACATCGAGTTCCTATGATGGTAAAGGATGTCATAATAGATCAAGTACCAAGCAGCCTCGTACTTTTAACTCCTTGCCTCATTCACCTCCTTAGGTAGCACTCTGTTCTTTAAGAAGTTATAAATTAGGGCCATTCAACTATCAAGTGTAATGATGGGAAATATGTAATTAGTTACTTGGTTTTGAATTGTAGGTTGTTCTCATAGCTTAAGTGTTATGACCTTGAGTAGCTTTGAGTCTTTAGCCATGGTAACCCTTGCCAATCTGTCGGCGTTTATATTGTTAGCTTTGGGTATTCTGATAGACTCATGGCATTCAAACTTCTTATAGTTCGTCCATTACCTTATTCATGTAAGCAGCCATTCGTTCACCCTAAGCTTTATAATCTCCATTGATTTAGCTGACAACGACCTATGAGTCACTATAAATAGTTACCCATATGTCTAGCAAGTTGTAATCCAACAAGAATGGCTTTATACTTAGCTTTATTGTTAGATGCATTGAATTTAAACTTGATTGCCTAGGTGATCTTGTACTCCTTAGGGCTTATTAGTATGACTCTTGCTTCAACACCATGTTCATTTGATGACCTGTCCATGCACAATCTTCATTTTGGAAGTTCTAATTCCACCTCCATCTCTTCTATATCTGGTCTGGCAGTGAATTCTGCTACAACATCTACCAGTGCTTGAGCTTTAATTGCTTTCCTTTGTACAAAGTTGATGTCGAACCTGCTCAGCTCAACCGCCTACTTTAGTAACCACTTTGATGTATCGGCTTTTGGAGTACTTGTCTTAAGGGATAGTTAACGAGGATCTTAATCATATGTTCTTGGAATTAGTGAGGTAACTTCCTAAAAGTTACTATCAAGGCAAGTGCAAGGTTTTCCATGTCGTTATACCTAGTTTTGCATCTAAAAGGTGCTTGCTTGCATAATAGAATGGTAATTGAACTTGGTTTTCTTCCTTGATGATGATCGAACTGACTACATGCTTTGAAACTGCTAGATACACACAGAACTTTTCCTCGGGTAACACCTAGGAAAGAAATTGGTGCTTGCCCTAGATGAAGTTTCAACAGCTGAAATGTTTCTTTAGAATCCTGAGTCCACTTAAAAAGGCTTTGTTCCCCTAAGTGTGTTAAAGAAAGGGATGCACTTATGTATTGCTCATGATATAAAATGGCTTAGCTCGGCCAAGCATCCTTATAGGTTTTTGCATGTCTTTTGTCTTTTTTGGGGATTCCATCTCAATGAGTGCTCTGATCTTTTCAGGATTTGCCTCAATGTTGTGTTAATTCACCATAAAACCAAGGAACTTCCTTGAGGCTACTCTGAAGGTGCATTTCTAGGGGTTCAACTTCATGTTGTATTTTCTAAGAATTTAAAAGGCTTCTTTGAGATTAGCAATGTACGTATGGGTATTCTAACTTTTTACCAGCGTATCATCCATAGAGACCTTTATATATTTTCCAATCTAGTTTTCAAACATCTTATTTACTAGTCTTTGATATATGGCTCTAGCATTCTTGAGATCGAAGAGCATCTTCATATAGCAGTACTGTAACACTCGTTGTTTTCTTTAACGGATGATACAAAAAGTAGAACAATTTTTTGCAACAATATGATATGACTTAGAAGCACATTTTTATGTGATGTTTAATAAATGAAATTTATGATTTTAAAGTTTATTATGAACTAATGATTTGTAGGGGATGGTCCAAAGAAGCTCCAAGACACAAAGTGCTAATGTATAATTATTGTGATTTGTTTGTAAATTATCTGTTTTAGTGACTTGCTTGGATATTTATTTACTTAAATGTGATATTTTAATTTTTTAGAAACTTTTAAAATTATTTTTAATTTCCATATCTTTCAAAAAAAAAAAAAAAAAAAAGAAATTGAAGATGAATTTTTGTTTGATAGAACTTGCTCATCAATAATTCTTCTAAGATTACTTTCTCCTTTATGTTTCTTTGTCTTAGTTTTGTGTATCTATACACACACACACACACACACAAAACATTGTATTAATTTATTTGTATATAAAAAGGTATATACGACTATATGTATATAATATGTTATGTATTTAATATATTACTCCTAAATGCATGTGACATATACGGTTATAATTGTTGTGTTTTGAAAAGGAAAATAATAATAATAATAAAGTGTAATACTTATATATATATATGTGTGTGTGTGTGTTTAGGATGATTTTTTCAGAAAACCAACATGCCACCAACCTTCCATACTTCCTCCACTTTCTTTTGACAACATCACGTCACTTTCCACATTACCCATCTATGCTCCACCTCTATCATTTTGTCCTTTGCTTACTTTACAGCAAAGAAAACTTGTAAGAATCATAGCCACTTGCCTCCAATAATCTCTCACTTTCTCGAATCACCCCATCATAGCGTCTCATGGAAGACCACAAAAGTTTGGCTACAAAAACTTTACAACACTATAAAGCTCTATTATGAAATTGCATGAAATCAATCCATTATTATACCCCTAACATTTCTTCCCTACTCCACGTCCTATGTGCTTCCACGATGTGCCATATCCTCTCTTGTTTCTTGCCCCCTTTCCATTAGAGAAACTTATTGGAAACCATTCCCTACTCTCTATAAGCACAATATGTATGTCATAATGCTCCGCCATCATGACATACACGTCTATTGCTCTCTCTCTTGTCCTTTCATGGATCACTTTTTTTTCCTCTCGTGTTCTTTTCACTCGACACCAACACATAAACTTTAACCAAAAGAACTTCTAGCTCTCTAAAATACTCCTTCAACCCTTGAAATCTTTTCCAATTATTTTCTAAACCATAATCTAAGCCTTCCTCTAAGTTGGAACTAAAGTCATCAAAGCTACGACATATTCGCTGATATTATAATCGGAAGCTTATTGGATTTTCAAATATGTTTTAAGATCAGTTTCTCTATCTATTTTTATATAAAAGTTTTATCATGATTTTATGATATGTAAGTTTTGTGCTATGTTATTTAATGCTTAGTTATGTTTAAAGAATAGTTTTTTATAGAATTATTACTTTTAAACTCATTTTCAGGCCAAAAATCTGCAATACGGGATTTTTTGAAAAGTATAAAAATAAGATTTTGAGAAAATTCTGTTTGGGCATTGTTTGTATATATGTTAGGTATTTCTCAAAAAAATTTCGGATTCAAATACACTATTTTGATTTATTTGAGAATTAATCCTAAATCATGGTTATCATTATTCTTAGACTGTCTTCAAATTTATTGAATTGTTTGAAGATGTTTCAAGATGTGTTTAATCTGATAAAAATTCATAAATAATAATTTATGTATTTAGTTGTTGTCTCAAAATTTTGGTTCCATACGAACTTTAAAAATTAAGTTAAAAAATCTTAGAAGATATATTGCTTAGTTATTTCAACAGAATTCCAGCAATGATTTTGTAAATGTTAGAATTTTAGGAAAATACTTAGAGTGATCCAAATGTGATGAAAATAAATTTGGCACTATATATGGATATTTTATATTATGCTAAAATTTTAGATCGATTAGAAGTTTATGTGATTTTAGAAAATTCCTTGAGTGTTGACTAACCATTGGTTATTTCCAATGACTGTTCGTTTTGTAATTTCTAAAATGTAGAAAAAAAAAATGTTATAGAAGCTCAAATGTGATAAAATTAAATTTGGTAATATGTTTAGTATACCTTAGTAAAATTTCAAAGCCATTAGAATTTTGATGATTTTTGTAAAATTCGCTTATTGCTTACTGCTCGTATTATATTTCAGCAGCAATTTTGTAACTTGTAAAATATGAAATAAATACTTATATTAATCCAAAAGTTATGAAATTTAATCTAGTAATATGCATGGAAGTTTTAAATATTGTATTAAAATTTTAGAGTCATTGGAATTTTGTATAATTTTAAAAAAAATTGTTGAGTATTGACTGCTAGGCTAAATTTATAAGTCTATCTTGAATATGGTGTATTTGTATAAATTATTCGAAATGATTAAGCACGGTATTGCTTGTTGCCATGATAATGTATACATTGTTTGAGAGATGTTCTTACACTAAGAATATTTCTTTTATGACCATGTTATAATGTTAAAGATTTTTGAGACACTTAAGTCATTAGAGGTAGAGGAAACAATCTACTTGCAAGAGGTTAAGTAATTTGCTACAAGCCAAGTAAGTATATTCTCACCTGTAACATGATAAAAGATTATGAAAAGTTTTGAGATATGTTATATGTTATTATGTTGTTAATGTTTATGCATTTCTTTTTTACAAAGTCCTTTTTACGATGGTTTTGAAGAATATTATTAATTTTTTGTCAATGTTTGTTTTATGATGCACAAGATGTTTTCTCAAAAATATATGTATATATATATGTATCACATAATTAAGGCGTTGCATAGCTAATGATAATATTAGTCTTCCAAGGTGGAATGTCCCCAAGATGGACTTGTCATATTTAGTTTGTGATTATCTATCTCTCTCTTCTCATGACGACACATCATAATGATGTTAATGGTACAATGCCAGGGCCCTAAAGGATAACATAAATGGTTTGAGTATGGAACAAAGAAAAGAAAAATATGTTTTTACAAAGTGTACTTTATGCACTATAATGATTATGCCAAAGATTCAATGACTCATGTTATGTTTAAAGTTTTTATAATATTTGTGAGATCTCACACGTACTTACTAAACTTTATGCTTACTTAAGTTACATTATGTTGTAGATAAGGGTAAGGCTACAACTATAGTTAGAGGATGGACAGATAGATGTATGTGCAAGGAATGTGATGTTGGAACACAAAGTCATATAAAATAAAATAATAATAATACTACACTAAATTTATTTCCACATGTTACGAGACTTATTTAATTGTTACATTTTTGCTACTCTTATGAACTCGGCATTATGTTGTTGTGATTTGACATACATATTATATTAAGACTAACTATTTCTACAGGTAGTTGGTTAGCCGAATACCTTGGGTATTCTCTCGGGCTAACCGAGAAGAAAAAACCATTCAAGTTAAGTAAATATCTAATCTATTTGAAAGTTATGGCCATGAGAAATTTTAGGAGCAGATATTTATAAATCCAATTATTTTAAAAGGAAAGTAAAAGTGTTATTGTTAGAAAAATAATACGCAGCGAATTTTTAAAATTTTTATATTAGAATATTTTCTAAAACACAAGTTTGACACACTATATGTATAAATTAACCAAATCTTACTAACTTTTGAATATTGAAGAACTCTCGCAATCCGTGAAGAGAAGTAACGTTTCAAAAAAGCCTCAACCAACTGATCTTCTTTGCTATTCTTTATCTACGACCGAAGTGAGTGTGGGTTCATACGTACAACTCTTCCTCCAAGTGATTCTCCTTCCAACCAATTAAGAGAACCCAAAGCTAGTATTTATGATTTGTGAATAAGAGCACTTAGGGAGTTTCAGAATCTCACCAGTAGAGTTTCACTTTTAATCGCTCAACTGATCTAAATGATAATGAGACTTACTCCCTTTTTATAGAGGTTAGGTCCAAGAGTCAGTCCTTATCAGATAATGTCTCAAAATTCAAATCAAAATTAAATTCAGATAAATACCTGATGAAATCCGCATGAAAACATGTGATTTTTTTATCGTGCTATCGGCATGCCGAATTACCAAACTGTCGATAAAAATCTCAACGAATCTTTTATTTTCCACCCGAGATTCTATAGGCTAAAGTCTTAGTTTTAATTTAAATAACCCAACATAAAAGTTATTTAATTAAAACAACTTTATCTAGATAATCTCTAAGAAAATAAATGAATTCTTAATAATTCAACAAGTTTATCGTGAATTAATTCAAAATTAATCCAATCAATAAACAAACATAAATTGTCTAATCTTGATAATTCAACAAGTTATCTTGAATCAATTTTTGTCACAAAATTAATTCAAATGATAAACAGACATGAATTATTTGATTCTTTTGAATTTTAGCCAATCTAATAAATTTGACATAAGTCACAAATTAATGAAAAAACACGTCGTATCGTTACATGATTTTGTAAGCTAGCAAAGGGGACCTGATGGACTTATATAGTTCAAGCTCCTGATAATAATAAAATCCAATATCCTAGATATGCATTTCATAATTATCAATTCCAAGCTACTCTACTAAAAGCTTGAAGCTGCACTCTTGAACTATATAGAATTACAAAGCCCGTATAGCTAAGTCTCCATAACATATCATAGTGTATCGTATTCCTATAGGATCATCCATAATCGACTTAAGGATAAGTTTTATCTTACCTTCCTAATTATTTTTATCTTACGATCCATTATCTCACCATCAAAAAACTTGCCATCCAAAGACGGTATACCATTCAGTTACACCTATGTATCCAAATGGTTGAGCGCTCCAGTTTTCCAATTATAGGATAACCCATATAAGAGGATATCACTACTCTTAAAGAGGAGCCATGGATTCTATATCTATGAATAACAGGTCTACGTTATCAAGAGTCATGTCTCCAACGTACCGGCATACATACTACTATTAAAATGTAGGTATCACCCTTTGGTACATCAAAAGACACAAGTTAAGACATCGGGTGCACTATTCATCTTAGGATTAAGATACAATACAAATGATTGTCTAAAGTGAATCGATTTGTCGAGACAGAATTATTAATCTAAATCAATTTACTTTATGTCTCGATCCAACACATCATCACCTGTGACAATGTGCTAATACTTCTACTCGTTGAGTCCACCTCCGATGACCAAGACAAATCATCTCCTGTTAGGGATATAGACAACATAACAATCTTTATATGAATAAAGCGCCCAACTTTATTCCCTCGATTGTGGATCTTATGATTTAGACTGTCACCTTAAGAATTGTATCTTTCGCATAATCTATCAATCATATGCCCAATTCTTAAAGCTTTAGATCGACAGTCTCAGACTATTGTTTGCTTAGCATACATTTAACAAATATGATAAAAAGGACAAGATTTGGTATATAAATAATAAATAAGTTCTTTATTGATAAAAATGTCTCAAAAACATATTACATTTTTACTCTTTAGGGCATACACGTCTAACAATCTCCCATTGCACTAAGTGAGTAAATATGACAAATCTCGCATCCCTATAGCTTCCACATGCCTCTTGAAGACTCTCCCAGTAAGTGTCTTCATGAATGGATCAGCTAAATTGTCTTCTAACATGATTTTGCATACCGTGACATGCTCGCCCTCGATGAAGTCCTTTATCACATGATCCTTTCGATTAATATGTTTACTCTTCTTGTGAAATCTTCGTTCCTTGACATTAGCTACCGCTGCACTGTTATCACAGTACAGTGATACCGCCTTATCCATACCAAGAACTACCTCAAGATCCTCAAGAAACTTGCAAAGCCACACTGCTTTTTTCGAAGCATCACTAGTTGCCACATACTCGGCCTCTATCGTTGAATCCGAAGTGTAATCTTACTTTACACTTCTCCAATTGATGGCACCGCTGCCTAAAGTAAACACAAACCCAGAAGTCGATCTCCTAGAATCTAGACAAGATTAAAAATCTGAGTTAGTATATCCTAGAAGAATTAAGTCCTTACCTGAATATATAAGCATATACTCTCGAGTCCATCTCAAGTACTTGAAAATATGCTTTACCGCAACCCAGTGGTTCGGTCCCAGATCCACCTGAGATTGACTTACAATTTTGACCGCATAATAAATATCCAGTCATATGCAAAGTGTGGTATACATGAGACTACCCACTACCGAAGCATAAATCATCTTCTTCATGTATTCTCTTTCTTCATCAGACTTTGGAGAGTCCTTCTTAGAAAGAGTAATTCCAAACCTCGATAGTTGCCCACCTTTCTTGGAATCCAACATTGCAAACCTCTTGAGAATTTTATCTATGTAGCTAGCTTGGGACAAAGCTATCATTTTATTCTTCCTATCCTGAAAGATCTGGATGCCAAGAACAAAATTAGCCTTACCCAAGTCCTTCATGTCAAATTGCTTGGTCAACCATAATTTGACCGATGACAATGCCCCAACGTCATTGCCAATTAGCAATAAATCATCCATATAGAGTAGTAGAAAAACCACATTCCCATCCTTAATGTGTTTATGCACACATGGTTCATTCGCATTTTGTGAGAACCCATAAGTCTTGATCACTTGATTAAACCTTATGTTCCAAGAATGAGAAGCCTACTTAAATCCATAAATTGTCTTTAGCAGCTTACAAACCTTACCCTCTTGACCCTTGACCTTGAACTCGTCTGGTTGTTTCATATTAATGGACTCATCAAGATAGTCATTTAGAAAAGCCGTCTTAACATCCATCTGTCAAATCTTGTAGTTGAGAGTGGCAACTATGGACAAGAGAATCCGAATGGACTTAAGCATGACCATAGGCAAAAATGTTTCCTCATAATCGATTCATTCCTTTTGCGTATAACCCTTATCTACTAGTCTAGCCTTAAAGGTTTCGACCTTTCTGTAATGCCCGCCTAAATTTTATGTAAAGGATTATGCTATGATGAATGACGACGTTAAATGTTATAACTATAATATGTGTTATGATATTTGATAGATGGTGCTAACCATTTTATTCTAAGTGTTATAACAGGTGACGCTCGCATGGAATTGATGTGCTCAAATGTTGATGTCATTAATGTTATATGATTAATTATATTTTTATTGATAATTAAATGTTATGAATGATTTTTGTATTCAAGGACAGATTGGTAGGCCGGACCATTCAGTTCGGCAGGCCGAAATGTTTGCCCTAGAACGGCAAGCCGATGGTATATCATCGGTAGGCCAGACTTCAGTGATCGGCAGGCCAAAAATAGAGATCGGCAGGCCGATGACAGCTGACAAGTAGTCAGCAAAAATTTCACAAAATTATGATAAGGTTGAATTTGTGATAAGGATAATTTATTCTGGATAATTAACATAATTATGGGATGATTTGTTTAATTTTGGTAAAGAAACATTTGACTTTTGAATTAATTGAATTAATGGATAAGTTTTCCATTTTTTTAGAAGCAAAGTATGGAAACTCGAAACGTTCTTGGAAATCCTGATTTTTCTCGCTTAATCTCCTCCATTTCCATGCGAAAAATGCCCAATAATAGTCAGAAAATTCTGAAATGCCTCTCATTTTTTTTTCGCAACTTTCATTTTACACAAACGCTCTCTCTCTCTCTCTCTCTCTCTCTCTCTCTCTCTCTCTTCTTATCACATTTTTTTCCTTCATCTTCCTCTAAAATTTCCCCTGTTAATTATTTGTTAAAATATCAAAAATTTCTTTGGAGATAATTCAAGAAATTTCAAGAAGAAATCGTTCTAAGGTATGAACTTAATCTCAGAAATTCTTAAGCATATTTTTCTCCTGTATTATGACTGTTATATCTTTCTCTACGAATTTTATTTTACTCTGAATTTTTAATTATGCATGTGTTATGAGATTCTCCTCCAAATTTCACTTTAACCCGAATTTTATATAAAAAGTTATGAATTTTCTCCTCTCCACCACTCACAGTAAATTGTTGCTGATCAGTTTGGTTGCACATATGTATGGTTATTGTTTTT